>JANJXV010000333.1:550000-725000 GCA_024803745.1 Megascapheus bottae | reverse complement strand
AGCTGTTGTCACTGGGCAGCTCTGTCTTGGCCCTGTTTGCTCTGAGTTGTGGTTGCTGTTGCCTGGCTGGTGAGGTCAGAGCCGAGTGCTGTCTGGCAGCCATGTGCTGGAGGGAGGAGTGAAGATGTGATCACCTGCGGTGGCAGCCAGCGGCCCTGGGGGAGCACGGAGGGGAGACGAGAGGCTGCCTGCCCGGACCTGGTGCTGCTGCTCAGCGTCGTGCGTCAGTGACCTCTGTCTCTTTCTCTTCTTAGAATCATCGACCAGCGGTTTGAGAAAGTTTCCTACTTTGTCTTTGGAGATTTCAACTTCCGCCTGGATTCCAAGTCTGTTGTAGAGGTAGGCGTTGCTCTCCCAGGCCCCACTCCCACCAGGCTCTGTACGCCGGTCCCCTTTGCCGGCCATGTCTGCATGGCCCTTCTCACTGATGACAGAAGAGCGAGGGACTGGGATCCCTCAGCGCCTCATGGCTGGCCAGCTGTGTGGTCAGTTTTGGTCTTCAACTGAGCAGCCCTGTGCTTGCAGGCCGGTGGCCTGCTCCAGGGACAGCTCCAGGCCTGTGGAAGGCCTTGGGCAGACAGCTAGGATTATCAGGCTTCTAACCAGTGATGCTCTAACTGTATTTTGGCTTTTTCCCCTCACTACACACATAGAATTTATAAAAGCCCATTTAAAAATTTGTATCACCTGTCTACAGCTCCCAAGCACCCACCGTGGGACCAGCCCAAGGCTGATGTCAGGGGGGAGGGGCTGGTGTCAGGCAAGGCTCTGGCGTCGGGCGAGGAGCTGGCATCAGGGGAGGGCCTGATGGGGCACTGGGCTCACCAGCTGTGGCTGGAGCACATGGGGCTGGCTCTGGCTTCCTCTGCTCTGGGAGCTGGCTCTGCCATGCCCTCATTCTTTTCTGGATGTCATGTAACTGGGATGTGTCACTTCCCTGCAGAGCAACAGGAGAGGGTCTTAACAGGGATGCTGTGTGCCTTCTGCCCTTCCTGCACACAGTGTGGGGCAAGCTCAGACCAGCTGGCCTCCGTTGGCCTTTCGCGTGCTTGGCCTATACCAGGTGACTGACACATGCTACTTTTCCAAAAGAAAACTCTTTTTCTTCTGGAGGTACTGGGGTTTGAACTGAAGGCCTGGAATTCAACCACTCGAACCACACCCCAGCCCTTTGGTCATTTTTCAGATAAAGTCTCATGTTCTGCTGGTGCTAGCTTCAGGACAAAGTCAATTCTCTCTTTTCTTTTCCTTCCTTCCTTCCTTCCTTCCTTCCTTCCTTCCTTCCTTCCTTCCTTCCTTCCTTCCTTCCTTCCTTCCTTTCTTTCGTCATGGAGCTTAAACTCTGGGCCTGGGTTCTGTCCCTGAGCTCTTCAGCTCAAGACTAGTACTCTACCATTGAACCACAGCACCACTTCTGGTTTTCTTGTGGTTATTTGGAGATGAGACTCTCAGACTTCTGTGCCTGCTCAAGGTGCAAAGATGTCAAATGGAGGTCCAGGGGCAGTCCACTTGTGTGTTCCTGTTGGGAGAAGCTGTGCTCCAGCTGAAGTCTGGGGACAGCCAGAGGTCCTGTGCCAGAGCCACCCTCAAAGTGGCCAGGTGAGAGTCCATGTTCTGGCCATGTGTCAGTCTCAGGGTATGCTTCCTTTATAGTCCCACTGACTGGCTCATGTTTCTGAAACGATTCAGTGTATCACAGTTGTAATTATTTATTGACACACATAAGTGATCCATCTGTGCCTCATGCTGTGCTGATGGTAGTTGTTTATATGTGTGAACAAGAAGTGCAGCCGTTCTGTTTTGGTACTTTTGTGCAAATGGAGAGCTGAGGTCAGAATGCCTGATCATGAAATGGAGGGAGGAAGGCTGAGCCTAATCTTAGAGCTGTATTTCCTGTCCACACAGAGTAGCCAGAGCCCTGCTGTCTTCCACAGCCACATCTGTCTATGAGAGCCATTGGACAGGGCAGTGTACCCTAAGTGGCCCCAACCCTCCAGTGAGTCCTCCCTGAGAGTGGGGCACTCTAGAACCTCCCTGAGAGTGGGGCTCTCCAGAACCTCCCTGAGAGTGGGGCACTCTAGAACCTCCCTGAGAGTGGGGCTCTCCAGAACCTCCCTGAGAGTGGGGTACTCTAGAACCTTCCCGAGAGTGGGGAACTCCAGAACCTCCCCGACAGTGGGGCTCTCCAGAACCTCCCCAACAGTGGGGCACTCTACAGCCTCCCCGAGAGTGGGGTACTCTAGAACCTCTCTGGGAGTGGGGCTCTCCAGAACCTCCCTGAGAGTGGGTGCTCTAGCACTGGGCGACTGGTACCTGCATGCTGGTTGATGGTCCCCCACACTTGAGAACCAAGCTCCTGGGCCTTGCTGTTAATCTGTGCTTGTGAAAAGGTGGGAGGAAAATCAGTAGTTTTTCACTGAATTATTTGCTCAATAAATAAATGGATGTGTCTTAGATCCATACTTTAATTGTTGGAGGGGTTTTGTGGGTCTTTAAAACCCATGCAGATAGTTGCTGTTTATTTGACAGAATTGTCTATGAATCACATTTTACCTACACTTCCTTATGTAAGTAAAATGAACCTAATGGGGAATATGGAATAGGACTTTCTTCAGAATAGTTTTTCAGGACTAGTTCATGAGGTGAAAGCTCGGGAATTAAAGACTCCCCACAGCACTCGTGGTAGCTATCTGGTTCTGGGAACTGAGGTACCTAGCATGCAGCCAGGGCCATGTGCCACCCTCCGTGTGGCCACTAGCCTCTACCTAGGAAGAGCTGTCCCCCAGAGATACCTGGCTCAGTTGGCTCTGTCCTGCACAGAGAGTACTGCAGAACAGAAAACTGCCCTCGGGGACAGTCCCATCCTCTCGGCAACCAAATACCACCCGAGCATCCAGCGCATGTACCACTTCAGCCCTGTCTTGCTCGCCGAGGGCTCAGGCCCATGCTTCTCTAGACTCAGGCTGACGTCCACATTGCATAGAAAAGTCCGCCTCAGTGCCAGGTACACCCTGTCCTTGAAGTGTACCACCATCTTAGGAGGGCAGCCTCTGCCACACATGCCAGCCTCAGGCCTGTGTGCTTAGGAATGTCTGTGCCTTCAGCTTGAGCAGGCCCCTAGTAGCTTTCCGGTTGCTGCTGAGTAAAACTGCGAAGGGACGGGCAGGTCACCTGCGTGTCCAGTGATGCCTCCCTGCAGGAGAAGCTGTGAGGAAGGTGGGCCGCTGAGTGCAGAGCTTCTGCCTGAAGGTGCAAGCTGGGGTCTTCCCGGCCACCGGACCCCCAGTGTCATCCAGGCCAGGAGTACCTCAGCAGTCCTCTCCAGACAAAAACGAGCGTTGCTCCTCAGAGTCTGTTGGAACCCAGGTGTCCTTTGCTGGCACTGATGTGTCATTGAACCCACCCGTTGTGTCCCCTGTTCTGTCCTCTACCCTGGGCTTTTAGAGGAGCAGAGGGCTCTGACAACCCTTCCCTGTGGTTCTCATGACACCTTTCTGAAGCCATCACATGGGCTGGCAAGATTCATTCGAGGTTAATTAAATCCATCTCCAAAACAATGGGAGGCCAGTGAGTGGAGCCTGACTGCAGTAAATTAAATGCATTAAATGCAGCAATTGTCCATCGTGGTGGACGGTGTGAGTCCTCTGGCCCCAGAGGCTCCTGGAGCCCAGTGGGGACCTGCTGGTCGTTCTCCGGCAGCGAGGAGGATGGGGATTGGACAGCACGGCCTATGAAAGAGGCTCTGTGTGTGCAGAGTGAAGAGGAGGCTCTGTTCCCGGGACCCAGCAGCTTCTTGCATTTCAAATGCAAATGAATGCAAACATGCTTGCAGAGCAGAACCGAAAAGATGACACTGTGATCAAATTTGGCACTACTTAAGCCATAATTAAAACATACACAAATTAAATGCGATTATCATGTGCCATCTAATAGGACCATGCGTCATTACACTAATTAATCGTGCAGCTCTGGCTCAGCCCTGTGGTGGGGAGTGTTTGGAGGATATGTTTTATGCCTTGCGTGGTGGCAACTGGCAGCTGGGGTGCTCAGCTGGCTGTGGTGACACAGTGTGACAGCGGTGCCGGGAGTACCCGTCGCTGCATGGCTGGGCCACACTGCACCTGCCGTCCGTCACCTTCCTGGCAATGGTGACACAGTGGCAGTGATGGATGAGTTTTAGAGGTCAGGGGCTGTTCTAGAATTAAGTTGCCGGCTGCTGACAGGTGTGTGCTCAGGTGTAGGCCCAGGTGGGCCTGTGGGGAGCGTCGCCCTGCCAGGACAGAGCTGTTTCCAAAGCTGCCTGCAGCAAGGCTCCTGTATGTGCCTCCATTGGTTGCTGGTGTGGAAGAGCGGTGTTGTAAACTAGCGTGACACACAGCCCAGGACCACAGGCTGAGCAGAGCCTGCAGTCTGCAGGGGCCACCGTGACCCAAGCTCACAGATGCCTCCTGGTGTCCAGGCACAGCTGTAGGCCAACCAGAAGCTGACATCACTCCTGGCTCTTACCTGATGGCCCTCAGCACGTGGCTGGTTTGCCCTCAGCCCTGACTGCTGTGTCTGAGCTGTAGCTCCAGTGTCACTAAGTCCTCATTGAGCCTGCTGTCTGCCCTGCCCTTCTGCACACAGCCACTGCCGTGAGCACGGTAGGCCCTGTGCAGACCCTGCTTCCCAGAGGGGCTCCTTCACAAAGCACTCTCCCTGGCTTTGCTTTAGGGTAAGCATGCCTCAAGCTAGCCTGTGGCCAGCAGCCTGGAGCCCTGCCCTGTATCCCCTCCTCCGAGGAGGGCTTCTCCAGGACTTGTCCCTAGCCCCAAGTGGGAAGGCACACTTGAGCTCTGTGGAACCCGGTGGCTCCTTGGGTTTGGAGCCAGAGCGTGTCTTCTTTATTCTCTGCTCACGGATACCCACAGTGAGCTTGGCACGTCCTGTGAGAACCCCAGGCCCAGTTCATTGGGCCTGTGTCTCTACTGCCTGGTGTGTCCACCAAGGCCTGTCCCCCAAGCTGCTCACCTACCTCCTGGCCCTCCGTTGAGCCGCCAGTGGGGGAGGGATGGGGAGGGTCTGAGGGCCAGGCTGGCAGTGCTCTTGCTTCTCAGCTGTGCATGGGTGCTGTACATCCTGGGAAAGGAGGCTGAGAGGTTCGCTAGCCAGTTAGTTCAGGCTGACTTTTATGTGCCATTCAGTCTTGTGTTTCTACCAAGCATGATTAACCCGCATGTGGTATTGTCCTTGCCAGGTGTGTTGATGTCTGACCTCCGTAGGGTTCCCCTGGCCTCTCCACATGGGGTCTTCTACCTCAGAGGCCCCTCATTTTGATGCACGCACCTTATTGTCGTGGGCCAGCCAAAACTGGTGGGACACCAGTTGGATATGTGATGACATTGGGGTATGTAGTGTGTGCCCACCATAACTGGGAATGATGGGAGAATAATTGAGATTCCCTTCTCCTGAACCCCCAAATTCATGTGATGAATACAGATTTCAAAGCCTTTGTTTTGCATTTCAGAGCAAGCAGTTAAGTGTCGGACTAGTTGTCCTTATTGTCTATTCCATGAACGTGTTTACGACATGAAGTAACATCCAAAAACATTAGTTATCAAGGACTAGTTCAGCAATGCTAATTTTGTGTTTCTTAAACTCAGGTAGATATCCAGTGATCTTATCGGTGAGAATTTAGCATTTGAATTCTCAGTGCCCACTTGGCAATGTGCTGTGCTAGTTAACTTATGGCGTGGCGGGGGGCTGCAGCTGTGGAGCTGGTTGGGGATCCCACAGCCCAGTGTAAGCTTGAGACTCTGGATGAATGTGGCCCTCCATAGAAAACTGTTGCATTGATTTAATGGTGTATTACACAGTCGACACACTCATATTAATGCTCAGTATTCCCAAGACAGCTATTTTTGCCTAAAGAAGGTTTGTCCTCCAAATCAGTTCTATTTTCTAGATGCATTCAGGAAATGAGAACTCTGTGGTAGGGATTTCCTGCAAAGTCGTTTTCAGGGAAACCTGTGTGCCTGCCCGAGCTCTTTTTGTCCCCCAGGCCACATGTGGGGACAGCTCTCAGCCTGGCCCAGCCCTGCGGGATGTGGAGCTTGTATGTGTAGCCCTTTGTGTCAGAACATTTCAGTGGCCAGAAATCACCTAAGAACCATGGATGGTTAGAACCACAGTGGGGCTGTGGTGAGTTTCTGCTTCTCTGTCTGTAGCCACTTTCCAGAGACAAGCAGCCCACCCGGTCCTGTCTCCATGCTCAGCCGGTTCTGTGGGACAGGTTTCCCTGCCTGCTGAGTACGAGGTCTTGGTCTGGGGTCTGGCTGCTGCTGTCACAGTGCTGGTTTACACCTCATGGGGTTCATGGCTATTAGAACCAGAGAGCCAGCTTCCCTGTAAAGGGAACCCCAGCACCTCTCACTGCCAGCAGTGCCCCAGATGAAGAGAATCTGGTGCAGGTATTTCCGTGTGCTCTGGTACACTGGCTCCCATGAACCACCAGTTCTCTAGCCTGGCTGCCCTCTGCACCAAAGTCTACAGTCAAAAGCCCCAGTGCATCAATAGAAGTTAGTTAGAAGGTCTCAGCCTGAGTCCCAGGGCCCCCTGGATGGGGTAGCACACGGGGCTCAGCTGCCCATGGCCCCTAGCCATGACTGTGTCCCAGCCCTGGGCCTCCGAAGGCCTATGACTGGATGTGGAGCAGGCAGAGGCCTGTGTGAGTGGAAAGGTCTCAGAGCCTTGCTCCGTGAGTACAGACACATGTCTCTGTCCTCCTTTCCCCAGCCCGCCCTGCATTGGTGCCCTGCCAGCGAGGCAGTGTACCTAGCTGTGCGGTCCCTTTAGCCTGGCACCGGCCCCAAGTCCAGTCCTCCTGGGAGGCGGTGCAGGGGAGGGTGGCGCTCCCGCTTTACTCCTGGCAGTCAGTAGCCCCGGAGACCTAACTGTTCAAACCAGAGCTTCCCACCCATGCTGGCATCGTCACTGGAGTCCGTGGCTCTGCTTCTAGCAATTTAGTCATGTGAAGCAAGAAGTGCCGACACACCGCTCAAGCTCGCCTCCTGCAGTGGGATCCAAGATGGGCCATTGAAATTCATGATGTCGGCTCCATTCCCTGCAAGATTTATCACGGACAGCCTGCGCCTGCTTCAGCCCCTTTCTAAAATACCACATACATTCTTTAAGGACCATTTCTTCTATAAGCGTCGCCTTTCAGACGCTCCTAAGGACATCTGTTTGTGGCTGGAATTTGGCCTCCGCAGCCACTCCTCACCCCTTTGTCAGAGGCTTTTGTTTCCGATTTCATGCTATCAGAGATTCTGCATGTTTTACTGCCTGGAGTTGTCAAAGGGATAAAAGCTCAGGAACGGGGTCATGTTTAGAGGGATGGGCATGAGAAATTGGTAAGATGTATCTGCAAGCCCACCCACCGGTCAGCAGAGCCAGGTCTTCAGTGAGAGAGAGCACGTGGCCCCATGCCTCCTCAGCTGGTACAGGCCGGCTCTGCTCTTGGCTCCATCGTCCGTAGCCTCCCTTCCTTCGTTATCCCCTGGTACCATGTGAAGCTCACAGTGCTGGCAGGCAGGCCGGCGTGTAGAGTTAAGGTCACCTCTAGGGGCAGCCTGCTGTGCCTCTGTGTGGCAGGACATCTGCGAGCCACAGGTGGTGGTTCACGGACCTGCACTGTCTCCTGAGCGGCAGCTGAGGAATGCCCTTTGCAGGAATCCTCAGGAACTGCCAGGCCCCAGAGCTGAGGCCTGGCTTCAGAGTACCCTAGCCTCATGGCACAGACCATGGAGATAGGGGTGGAGCGGGAGGTTGGAGCTCATGGAGAGCAGGGGAGCGGGCCTCCCAGAGCTGGGTGGGCCCAGTTGCCCTTCCTCCGGCTGTGTGGTAGGAAAGCAAGAGGCTGCGGTCGCCGGGCCTGAGTTGCGGCGGGGGCAGTCGGAGCGGAGGCTCCTCAGGAGGCTTCATGGTGCTGCCCCAGGCCCGAGACATGAACCTGCAGGAACAGGCCTTTTCCATCATCTGCAGCCTGTGTTAGTTTCAGTTCAATGAGAAAACGTAATCCAGCCCTGAGGATTCATATACTGTGCAGTCCACGCCTGGGACTGAGTGGTGCCCCATTATCTGGGTCCTGGCAGAGCCTGGAGCAGCGTCATCCCAAGCCCAGGACCCCTGGATTCCAGAACACGGCACCTGAGGCCATGTGGCACATGACCACAGAGCGTGCTTGCCAGTGGCACTTGCCGGTGCAGCAGGCAGGAGCAGCAGCACAGTTTTCTCTTTGGCCTGATGTTTGCCGGCCTTGGCCGGCCTGTCTTGCTCAGGCTGTGACCTCTACCTAAGACCCCACTTGCTCTCCCTGACCTCTCTGCTGGGCAGAGCAGGCACATGGAAAAGCCAGGGCGGGGCCTGGGCTCTTGTCTGGAGGTGGAGTAGAGCCTGGCTGTCACCGTCTGGTCAGGTCCTGTGCACCTGCGTGGTGGCACAGCTCTAGGCCTGTTCTTCTGCACGGCTCTTGACCATAGCACTGGAAAGCTATAGGCTAGTAGGGTCCACAAGCTGCCCTTAGTAAAGTCTTGAACTTGGTAGGAGTGTTGGTAACGCTTGGGTCGGGCAGGGGAATGATTCGGTTCCTGAGATGTGTGCCACTGTACACATGCCCATCAGAGCCTGTGATCACCAGTGACTTTGTGCCAATCTAATGAGCTAAAAAATTATGTGCCGCTATCTCCCACTGTCACCAGTGTCCTGGGCTGGTGACACCAGGCTTGGCAGCCTGCGTGGATGCTGGCAGGCTGATGAGACAGGATTCTGTGCTACATGCCCAAGGGCTCCCTCGGCCTCAGCTTCCCAGCAAATTCCTGGAGACAGAATTGCTGTCAAGAGCCAGCCAGGCCCTGTTCTGAGCCACCCTTCCCAGAGGCCTCTGCTGCAGCCACTGACGATGCAATGAACTCTAGGTGGCTTTTTCAGAATAGCATTTGGGGATATTTCTCTTCTTTTCAAAAGAGCAAAATCCCTTCCACAGCGGTTGAGCTGGGAAGGCCGGACCTGACCGCTTTCTGCATGAGTGGTGATGGCTTCTCTGAATTGAAAGGCAAGGGGAAAGGCAGCTTTGCTTGCTCGGCCCCTGATCAAGTCTTTAAAACCTGTGAATGGGGCAGTTCCATGGGAAGGGGTGTGGGAGAAAGGAGGCGGGCCAAGAGACCTTCAGATGTCTGTCACTTTGGAGCTGCCTGAGCGCTGAGATAAAGCAGTTTTTGCTGGCATTGCATCCGATGCCTTAAGGAGACAGAACTGTGAATTTCCTGACCCTCTGTCTTTGGTGGCCACAATGGCCTCTGCCCCTCAGCCTGCCTGTTTCCCTCTGCATTCACAGAAAGAGGCTTAAGCCACTTAAGCGCATTAGCAGCCTGGGGGCACCCAGTAGGCAGGGTGGCCTGGTGGCCTCGTTGTTTAGCTATGTGCCCTAATCCCCTGCAGTCAGACTGATTTGTGACATGGGAGTCCAGAAGCCACTTCAGGGCTTGGCCAGTTAGCTGACCTGTGCTGGGGTGTGCTCTGGGCGTGGTGGGCCTGGCCAGTTAGCTGACCTGTGCTGGGTGTGTTCTGGGCGTGGGGGGCCTGGCCAGTTAGCTGACCTGTGCTGGGGTGTGCTCTGGGCGTGGTGGGCCTGGCCAGTTAGCTGACCTGTGCTGGGGTGTGCTCTGGGCGTGGTGGGCCTGGCCAGTTAGCTGACCTGTGCTGGGGTGTGCTCTGGGCGTGGGGGGCCTGGCCAGTTAGCTGACCTGTGCTGGGGTGTGCTCTGGGCGTGGGGGGCCTGGCCAGTTAGCTGACCTGTGCTGGGGTGTGCTCTGGGCGTGGGGGGCCTGGCCAGTTAGCTGACCTGTGCTGGGGTGTGCTCTGGGCGTGGGGGGCCTGGCCAGTTAGCTGACCTGTGCTGGGGTGTGCTCTGGGCGTGGTGGGCCTGGCCAGTTAGCTGACCTGTGCTGGGGTGTGCTCTGGGCGTGGGGGGCCTGGCCAGTTAGCTGACCTGTGCTGGGGTGTGCTCTGGGCGTGGGGGGCCTGGCCAGTTAGCTGACCTGTGCTGGGTGTGTTCTGGGTGTGGGGGGCCTGGCCAGTTAGCTGACCTGTGCTGGGGTGTGCTCTGGGCGTGGGGGGCCTGGCCAGTTAGCTGACCTGTGCTGGGGTGTGCTCTGGGCGTGGTGGGCCTGGCCAGTTAGCTGACCTGTGCTGGGGTGTGCTCTGGGCGTGGGGGGCCTGGCCAGTTAGCTGACCTGTGCTGGGTGTGTTCTGGGTGTGGGGGGCCTGGCCAGTTAGCTGACCTGTGCTGGGGTGTGCTCTGGGCGTGGGGGGCCTGGCCAGTTAGCTGACCTGTGCTGGGGTGTGCTCTGGGCGTGGGGGGCCTGGCCAGTTAGCTGACCTGTGCTGGGTGTGTTCTGGGTGTGGGGGGCCTGGCCAGTTAGCTGACCTGTGCTGGGGTGTGCTCTGGGCGTGGGGGGCCTGGCCAGTTAGCTGACCTGTGCTGGGGTGTGCTCTGGGCTGGGTGCTGCACACACAGCTGGCTCTCTGTGACTGGGTGGAGGCCTCACCTCCAGCGGCAGCAGCCAGTCTCAACAGGTGCCTTCCAGGAGAGGCGCTGACCAGGCTCTGAGCCCCACTTAGCCAGTCAAGTCACATCTACTACAGTGGTCTTTCTACAATCGCTACTTGGTGCTGGCCCTGGGACCTGAACTCACAGCCTGGTCACTGCCCCTGAGCTTTTGTGCTCAAGGCTAGTGCTCTACCATTTTGAGCCACAGAACCATTTCCAGCTTTTTGCTGGTTAATTGGAGATAAGAGTATCATCAACTTTACTGCCCAGGCTGGCTTTGAACTGTGATCCTCAGCTCTCAGCCTCCTGAGTAGCTAGGATTATAGGCATGAGCCACTGGCCACCTAGCTACAGTAGCCTGAGCTCTCTCCATGGGTTTTTTCAAGGCTAGAGCCAGTTGAGCCACAGCACCACTTCTGGCTTATTTTTTTCTATGTACATGGTACTGAGGAATCGAACCCTGGTATTCATGCATGCAAGACAAGCACTCTGCCACTAGGCCACACTCCTGGCCCTACAGTAGTCTTTTTTAAAAACAAAAGTCTTATAGTCTCTTTAGAAAAAAAGAGTTTTTGAGGGCTGGGAGTTTGGCCTAGTGGTAGAGTGCTTGCCTCGCATGCACTAAGACCCAGGTTCAATTCCTCAGTACTACATACATAGAAAAAGGCTGGAAGTGGTGCTGAGGCTCAAGTGGTAGAGCTCTAGCCTTGAGAGAGTCCAAGAACAGTGCTCAGGCCCTGAGCTCAAGCCCAGAACTGGCAAAAAAAATAGTTTTTGAGATGTATTTTACACACAAGACCTAACTCAGTTGTGGACTGTTGATGCAGCAGTTCTCCGAAGGCACCTTTTCCACCTGTGTCCCCATCACAGTCCCAGCCCAGGCGACTGGCCCTGCCTTCTGTCGGGCTTTCTGGCCAGGCATTTATGTACAGGAGATCTGTTGCTAGAAAGGTGGTAGCTGTCCTCTCCCAACTGTGTGTAGGCTGGGGGATCCTCGTCTCCCTGCATCCTGGGCATCTGTCTGCCGCAGGCCTTCCTCTCTTAGGGAGAGCCTCAGTTTCCCCAGTGGTGTCCAGCCAATGCTTCCCTGCCAAGTGTGTTCAGTACCTGTTGTCCCAGTCCTCTGCAGCACTAGGATGGGGCCCTTGTGCCTGGGTGTGGAGATGGTTTCTGCGCATGTGGGTGGGGCTCCTAGGCCTGGGCAGGGGTGGGGCCGTAAGTGGGGCAGGCCCCTGGGCCATGGCAGCCTCCAGCTCTGTCCTCTGTAGGTCTGCTTTTCAGGAGTGACCTTACTGACCACCTCACTATGTGTTAAGATAAAACGAGTTTCTTAGCAGGCTTGGATTCATCATTAACCAATCCACAGCTGTCTGCTCAGTGACCCTGGCCTCTGCCTCCAGGACAAATGGGGAGGCTCTGATCACTCCCCTTCCGCCCCTCTCCTACCCCAGGGGCCTGAGCTTTCTCAGCAGAGCATGCCAGCTGATCCACGTGCCAGCTGTGCAGAGAAACACCTGTTCCCACCCTGTCCTTGTCCCTGCCCTGTCTCTGAGTTCTCCTGGCATAGGAAGCAACCCCAACTCCTGGTAGAAGCCTGAGCACCAAGCTCGTGGGCCCTGTAGTGCCCTGCCATGGCCTCACTGCAACCTGTGTCTGCCCCTGCCCCAGAGGGAGTGGCTGGGCAGAGGTAAGACTGCTAGGTAGGCAGGACCTTTGCCAAACATCTGCTGTAGCCAAATGTACCAGCCCAGACTATGGTCCCAGACCAGCCTGGGGTCACTTTCTACAGTTGTCAGAGCCAACAACTCATGAGGGGGCCCGTTGCAGGACCCCGCTGGGATGTGGGCAATGTGGCTCATTCTCTAGCCTTCGTGTGGGAATTCAGAGCGCAGGGCAGTCTGCCTGTGATCTGTGAGCCACTCTACTCAGCCAGGGCCCGGCACGGGTGACAACCGCCACATGCCTCTTGACGCAGGAGCGACGAGGCCGCTGTGAGGGGCTCCCTGCCTGGAGATGTCACAAAACACAGATCTCAGTGTCAAGGTAGCCCAGGCCCAGAGTGCAAGAGGCACTGAGCTTCCTCCCTATCTTTCCAGACACTCTGCACGAAAGCCACCATGCAAACAATCCGGGCCGCCGACACCAATGAAGTTGTGAAGTTAATATTTCGGGAGTCAGACAATGACCGGAAGGTGAGTGGCCTGTGACCAGGGCTCCTGACGTAGGAAAGGCAGTAGTGAGTGGGACTCTGGGGCACATGGGGCGCCCCCATGCCTTCAGCTTCTCTGACTTGGCAGGTTGTGCTCCAGTTAGAAAAGAAGCTCTTTGACTACTTCAATCAGGACGTCTTCCGAGACGACAATGGCACCGCGGTGAGTCTTCTTTCCAGGCCTGAGGCCATTTATCCCAGGACTCCTCTCAGATGGCACTCACTGAGGCTTGGCTTCCAGGCCTGCTTCTGGGCTTGTGGGCACGGCTAGGGTTGGGCCGGTGGCCAGTGTGCAATACAGCACTTTCTCACCCTGTCAGCATTAGATTCCTCCTGGCTGCCTACAGTAAGAACTAGGGAGTTCCTGGCAACAGGAACTGAGCTGTGCCTTTAACATGTGTGTGTACTGACTATATGTGTGTGCCCATGCATGTGTGTAGTAAGTGTATATGTGTTGGCATGTGTACGGAAAACATGTATGCCCATGCATCGGACAGCCACAGAAACAGAACTTTGTGGTGACTGGTGAGGAGGAAACAACTGGAGCTGGGGAGTGGGTGGTGTGAGTATTCTCAAAACATCCATGGAACCAGCGCTGGTGACTCCTGCCTGTAACCCTAGCTATGCTAGGCTGAGATCTGAGGAACACAGTTCAAAACCAGCCCAGGCAGAAGAGTCTGGGAGACTGATTTCCAGTTCAGCACCACAAAAGCCAGAAGGGACTGTGACTCAAATGATAGAGCACTAGTCTTGAGACCCTAAGTTTGGGGATGGTACCCAAGCCCTGAATTTAGTCTCCAGGCCGTGGGCATGTATGCACACACACACACATGTGTACACACACATGTGTACACACACACACACACACACACACACTTTTCTAGGGGTGTCTTTTGTGGGACCAAAGTCTGTGTGTTCTCATAGACTGACAAAAATTAATCAACCTTGTGCCACTGTAAGTAGTAAATGGTCTGTGTGTGCCACGTGGCATATAAAAATCAGATAGTTTGAATAATCGGGAGAACTTATTTTGATTCTAATATGAAAAAAAAAATGTGGCTGAGTTGAAATCGGAGGATTTCTACAAGTGATTTGAGAAAACCCCATGCTTGTGTCTTGTGTGGTGTCTAAAATCAGGTGCCGAGAGTGGGATTGGAGCTCGGGCCCATTGCCTCCACAGACTGGGCACGCGGTTTGGACAAAGACTCAGGTGGGAACTGGGCTGTCCACTGTGTCCAGTCAGTGCTGAGGCGCTTGCCTCCAGACACAGTTGGGGCCCCAGGGAGATGAGAGCCAGCCCTGGAAGTCCCATCTGCCAGAGAACCGGTCTGTGTTGTTTAGAGCCCAGGCTGGCCCCTAGGTAGGAGGGGCACGATACACAGCCTGGTTAGACACACAGTGATCCTCTCGTGCTCGTGGCCTGGTCAAGCACGGGGTCCAGGAACACTGAACACAGACTACCCTGTGCAGATGGATGTGTCTCGGCCAGACTCTGCCCCAAATCCATCGCATCCTTCATCAACCACCGGTCTTGTGCTCATCTGACAGAAATTTAATTCAAGCTGGCTCCTGAAAATAATTATTGTATTTTAAGAGTAGTAATCATTGGCCGGGACATGATTGAATGTGTCCATGCCTATTGACTTTTTCTATGATTTATAGCTTTGTTTAGTCGATATTCCCATCGAAATTGTATAATTAATTGTAAGTGTGGCTGTCAGGGCTGCAGGATGGAGTGCCCTGGTGAGGGTTTGGAGAGATTAAATTTTCCTTCACTGTCCCAGGGCAGGGCTTGGGAATCTTGAGGTACTGGGCCTGTTGGATGAAGATGTTGTCTGCGTGGTTAGCAACCACCCAGGCTCCAGGCACATTGATTTTCTAGGCTCTTTTTTCTTTATCAGTGCAGTCTCTGCAGCAACAGTGGAATTTGTGCAGCTGGGACGCCCCTGACAGATACGTATGACCAGCAGCTGCTTTATCATTGTCCATACACTGGCCTTGCTGCTTTTCACTTTGTAATCAAGAAGGATGTTTAAGATACATGTGAGATTGGTTACTGTGTTTGTGAAAAATCTCAAACAGATACAAATGATCAATTCAACCGAGAGGCAACATTTGGCAACATAATTTCCAATCAGATGCCTCTGCACATCTGGCATTTTGAGCCAGTGGCAGCAGTGGCTTTAACTCGCATCATTTCATGTTGATGGGAAGCCTAGAGCTATAGGCATTCTCCACACCATTTACATACAGGGTGAGGACCTGCTGGCCCTTCGGAGTCAGCTGACCGACCACGCTCCACACGCAGAGCAGGTTGGTATCTGCTGGTGTGGCTGTCCTTGGAACCTTCCCTACTCGTTCCCGCTCCATACTCCATATCTGTGTGGAGTCCAGGAGGGCAGAAGTGCCTTGGCTTTGCTCACAGCTGGCCAGCACTTGGCACGGACTCCTGCAGGCGCTGGGACGGCAGGCACTTGTTCATCCCGGGTGCGGTGGCACGGCGGCGGTGAAGCAGTGTGACCAGGGTGTATCCCTTGGCCTGGGGCTGGCACCTTGAGGAGAGGATTGCTGTGATGATATGTGAGCACGTGTATGCCGGAGGCCTGTTGGGTGGGGGCCTACAGGGTGGGCAGAGGGCAGGAAAGGCCCACAGAGTCCTTCCCACTTCATTCCCCCAAATCTGAAGGAGGCTCGGCGGGCAGCTCTGGTTGCCTGCGGTCTCCATGTGCAGCTTTCTGTGTGCACAGGATAGACAGGGAGGCCAGCTTCTGAGAGCATTCCTACACTGGCCTATGAGTCCTGACCCTTGTCGCCTTTGACCACCTTCAGTGGTCCAGGGAGGAAGAACTGGCTGCTCCTCCTGCATGGCCAGGTCAGCCGTTTCTGAACAGCCCCTGCTCAGCAGCTCCCTAAAGATAGGAGGAGTGGGGGTGTCCTGTGGCACCCAGGCGGCCCAGCACCTGTCGCAGAGAGCCAGGCCCTTCCTGGAAGTGAGGCCTGGGTAAGCATGAGGTCCTTGGGAATTTTCTTCAGGGCGTAAAGAGCAGAGAGGAGCAGAGCATCCCCACACCCTGTAACTTTGTGCTGAAACTAAAGTTGACAAGTGGAGAGTGCCTGTCTGCTGTTTCCTGTCTCTGAGTCTTTAAATAGCAGCCCACCTTCATATCACTAGAAATTTCCTAGCATATCCCCACCGTTGCAGAGCGGAGGAGAGGCGCTGCCCTCTGCAGCCTGCAGGTGCAGCCCCAGGGGCTGAACCTTGACAGTTACTTAACTTCACAGTTTACAGTATGTCTTATAAACATAGAGTTTCAGATTATTTGAAAGATGAACACGTAAGAACATGAGCATCCTGCTGCAAAAAAAAAATGCTGCTAGGTCCCTACAGAGTGGACACGGGAGAAGAAAGGACAGTGGGCTGAAGAGTGGCCCAGAGCACCACACAAACTGATGAGAGAGGCAGAAGTGAGCTGCACAGACAGGGCTGGGCGGGCAAGAGCCCCCACTCATCCGATGGGAGCCACCTGACTCTGTCCCCACAGCTATCCATGGGACCAGTCTCCAGGAGACAGCCTGGGAGTTTCAAACCCATGGTGAAGTACCAGAGCTTCAAGCATAAATTTACAGAAGGGCCTTCGGCAACCCGGGGAGACGGCCAGGTTATCTGCAGGACTACGCAGGCAGACTGTGTCCATGCAGAAACAGCCAGCCCCGGATCAATGAGGGGACAGAGGGGACCTCGAGTCCTGGCATTTGCGGTGCCCTAGCTCTAGTCCTTTTGGTCCTGTTTCAGATAAGGCCTCGTGCTTTGGAGCCTGCGCCCTCCCCACCTCTACTCCCACATAACCAGGATTATAGAGCTTGGATCACCATGCCTGGCTTGTTTTTTAAGATGGAAGCTAGCTAACTTTGCTAAGCCGACCTCAAACCACAGTTCTCCCCACTGCCACCTCTTGAGTTGCTAGAATTACAGGCATGAGTCCCTGCACCTACCTATGGCACTGTGTGTGTGTGTGTGTGTGTGTGTGTGTGTGTGTGATCCATTCACAGAGTAGAGCCTGCTCCCTCTGTGAGTTGCACTGGCACAGTGGGAGGGTGTCACTTCTGCTGGAGAGGGCCGAGTGCTTGTTGCGGACCTGCTCCTCTGAGTTGCACTGGAAATGCAGGGTGGCCCGCCTGCCTGCTACAGGCACTCCTGCTTCCATGCCTCCATGTAGTGCTGTGGTCCACTGGGAGAGCAGGTGGCACCTCAGTGCTGGTTTCTGGAGTTACACATGTCCCAGCAAGTAAGACGCCTGACCTGACAGCCTCCTTTTCCTTTTTCTTTAGCTCTTGGAGTTTGACAAGGAGTTGTCTGTCTTCAAGGACAGACTGTATGAACTGGACATCTCATTTCCCCCCAGGTAAGGACCACTGCACTTGCTGGCATGGGTAGCCTTCCTGTCTTTCCTCTCAGGGGTAACTGTGCCAGTGCGCTCCTGTGCATCTCTGCGCATGTGTCTCTGTGTCTGTGCATGTACATCCCATCTCTGCTCGTGTGTCTCTGTGTCTGCATTTCTGTGTGGTCTATGTGTATTGTGTACATGTGTGCACATGTGTGTGTGTGTATGCGTCGTGTATGACTGATACCTCTTCCCTCTCTTTCTAATGCCTGAAAGCAGTTGGCGATAGATATTAAAATTACTGTAGTTTCATTTTTAGGTACAAGGTGCTTTCTATTGGATTTGCAGGGTGGGTTCTATGGCTGGAGGCTGGAGGCTCCCGGTCTGTTTCTCCGGCAGGCCAGCATTTGCTGAGTTTTGTTCTAATATTTATGAAATCCCAAGTCTGGGGCAATAGCACTGGTGCTCTCTGGCCTGACTCAGAGGGCCATACCATAAAGAAGAGGGGTCTGATTGACACAGCCTGAAGTGTGGCAGCCTGGCCTGAAGGCCAGTCTAGTGCCCAGTGTCCCTCAGAGGCGGTGCCCGTGTGCAAGCAGGGCATTTGCAGGTGACTCCTGAGAGCATGATACCCTCATGGGCACCGCCATGGCACGGGCCTCAGTGAGCCCTTCTCATCTTCCTTCCTCTTCAGATCCTATGCCATTAAAATTCCTATCACCCAGGTGGAGAGCCCCTTGGCTCGTCTAGACACTGGCTGCACTCAGGAGGCACGTTCTGTGCTTGCTTGTTAGTAAACACGGGGTCCTCACCTCAGAATGCACAGGTGTGCATCTGGAATGAGTCTGACAGCCATTATCCTTCAAGCCTCTGCCTGGGCCACCTCATGCGCAGTGGTTCAGCACGGCCCTATTGGCAAGGGCCCTGTCTCCGCAGGACTCAGAACTCAGCTGTGTTGTGGGTGACTGGCCTGTCCCCTGCTGACCCAGGAGCGTGTGGTTTGTGTCTGTGCAGGGTGCTGGCGCCCAGGTCAGCGAGGGCAGTTTCGGGACGGTATGACCTAAGGGCTCGTGGTCTCTGCCGGGCCTGTCAGGGTGGACTTCTTGTCTTTGGTTTGGAAGCCATTCGCTGAGCCTCCCCAAGCAGCCCTCCCAGGTGAGCCGAGGTATGGGAAGCTAGCTGTCCACAGAGCCCCGGCAGACAACAGGGATCCCGGTTGGTAGGAGATTGGAGCCCGGCCCCTGGTGCACTCTCGTGCCTTTTGTTGTGACTACCTCCATTCTGCGTCCCCAGAGTGTGAGGCTCCTTAGCAGCATGCGCAGCTGTGTGCAGCTCCAGCGGCCCTGGCCATCGCAAAGGCTCCAGACCTGCAGCCCTGCTGTGGGGGCCCATTGGGTGCCCAGGGCCCGCTCCTTGCTGCCCCTCACTCCCACAGGGTCTTGGCGCAGGCCTCCAGCCTGTCCACTGTCTTGCAGGGTTGCGCTGTCCCTGCGCTTTCTGTGCGCTAGCATTCTACCACGTGAGTCACAGCTCCACTCCTGGCCTTTTGGGCAGTAAATTGGAGATCACTGGGGATAAATTGGAGTCTCGTGGACTTTCCTTCTTGGGCTAACGTCAAACTGTGATTCTCAGACATCAGCCTCCAGAGAAGCTAGGATTACGGGGTGAGCCACTGGCGCTGTTTGGCTGGACAGGTGGCAGTGGGGGTGTCGAGCCAGCCATATCCACAGGCAGAAGCACGCTGGGTCAGGAGAGAGGCGTGCTGACCACCCCAGGCCACGCTGTTCCTCCTTCCTCTTGACTTCCTCTGCAGCTGGCCGCTTTCCAGACCTGGTGCAGGGAGTAGTTCTGAACCATGAAAGCCTTGCCCGGGGCGCTGTGTCCGCAGGTGGTGGCCCTTTGCCAGGACACCCGGCCTCAGCTGACTTCTCTACAGGAAATGCCATCAGGCTCATGGGAGAAATGCGGTTTCCAAAATTCTGGGTGTTTCGAAAAGCTTGGATTGGTGTTTGGAAGCAAACACTCAATTGCTTCTCCAGAGGGCCTGGGTACCTGTTCCTTCATGAGGACACCCTGCCAGGAGACTGAGCTCCCCGCCCATCGGGCTGCCTGCAGAGGGAGGAGCACACAGGCACACACACACCAGCACCCCACAGTGACACACAGGCACACACACACACACACAAGCACACAGCTGAATGTCCCCCACCAGTGCTGTGGAGCTGCGGTGAGTTATAATAGTGATACCCACAGGTGCACACCACACCGCAGGACATTTGTCAGGGCTCACATCTTGTCCCACCCACCCCAGAATCTGGATTGCCCAGTGCGGAGCTCACCACGCTGCTCACATGCTGCTGGCCCCAGGTACAGCATCAACACTGTGGGAGACACTCGCCATTGTTCTGCTGTGAGCAATTTCGGGCGCCCTGCTCACCCCGAGGCCCACCTGCGGGCCCCAAGCCCTGACCTGGTGCTGCACACAGTCAGCGTGGCGGGCAGTGGGAAGGACTCTGGGATGGAGTGAGTGTCTGAGCATGAGCTGCCAGGCCTGCCGCCCCTGGGAGAACAGATCTAAAGCCACAGGGCTTCCCTCGAGAGCTCACTGCCAGGCTACGCCAGGGCACAGGGCACTGCGTGGGTCCGTGTGTGGACTTCCTTGTGAAGACTGGCGGGAGGGGTGATGAGGCATTTAAGTGCCTCTTCCTATCACTCAAAACTTCTCAAAGTTCTTTGCCTTGTGGACGAGATCCAGCCGTGGGGAAAGTGTCCATACTGAAGAAACCTCAGAGAAAGGTTATGTTGTAGCTTTGGGAAGAGACAAAACTGTGTGCTGCACACGGGGCTGGCCGACGGGCCAGGGGCGGGACATGCGGGCTGGCTCCACTGAGCCTTGCTTGTGGGGTAGAGACAGGTGCTGAGGACAGGAAGAGTCAGTGAAATGACAGCCCACGTGGGGCCACAGGGAGGGAGACTCCATTCTTTCAGTTTCCTGACACCAGAGGGCCACTAACCTACCAAATTCTTCCACTTGATAGTTTCAGTGCTGCCACAGGTCTTATTGCCCAGTTCTTTTCCTTTGCTTTTAGGGATTTGTTGTTTTCCTTTGTCAGGCATTTGAAACCATTTCAACAGTCTGTAAAACCAAGGGTTGGGCATTGGTGACTCACACCTGTAACCTACTCAGGAGACAGTGAGGTATGTGGACTACAGTTTGAAGCCAACCCAGGCGGGAAAGTCTGTGAGAGTCTTCAATTAACCACCAAACGAAAGCCAGAAGTGGAGTGTGATGCAAGGATTAGAGCACTAGCCTTGAATCTAGCCTCACACTAGCAAAACAAACCAGGACAATACTGAGATTCTGAGTCCACACACGCACGCACTCACACACACACACGTCCGTTCACTGAGACGGGGCCTCCTGTGAGGGTAGGTGTGCCTTCAGCACTCGTGGTGGGGTGCATGTGCAGAACACTGATAGCGAATGACCCTGAGTGCAGCTGCTTTGAGGGTCTGTGCCGCAGAGAAGCAGCGTGGGGTAGAGGCAGAAGGGGGCTCTGCCCAGACCCGCTTGCAGACACAGAACTCCCCTTCCCTTCCCACTTTCTCCCAAGGACACAGCCCAGTCCCTGCTCTCCTTCCTGAGGCTGAAGAGGAGTGGAGGGTTACATCTGGATGGGAGGCTGGCCTGGCTCTCCTTTCCGCCCTCCCTCTCCCCTGCAGTGCTCACACACAGCCAGCTTTGTGCTTCCCCACTGTGGTGGCTGCCAGGCTGTGGTTATCCCAGTCCAGCCATCAGGTCTGGTCTGGGCCTTGTCACCAGGGCTGGGCCAACCACAAGCAAACAATGGGCCAGTGCAGGGGCCGCTGTCCACATCCTGAAGGACTGTGCAGGGCCAAGAGGATGGAGGTGGTACAGCCAAGGAGCACAGGTGGGCAATTGTTAATTTTATCACCACTGCAATTAATTACAATGATTATTCCGGGAGCTGAACAGGCCGAGATAGGGCCGACTTGTCCTGTCGCGGCCTGAGCGGGTTTGCTTCCAGATAAGTGGTGCGCAGCGTTGCCTGCATTAATCACCGGTGGACAGGCTCCGAGTACAGGAGGGGGTGAAACTCACCCCCTGGGTGGGCAGGGCACCAGGGCCTCGTAGGCATGTCCCTCACACAGCGTAGGCTGGCCTCTGCAGCCACAACACCCAGCACCTGCGGACCTTGCCGGGGCAGCGAGAATCTTTCCTGAGCCTAACAGTGTCACGCCACTAGGCTGGGTTCTGTGTTGTACTTGTGAATCCTTTCCTGTCTCTGGCAGGCCTGGCCTGTGACTTGGGGACCCGATATGTCCAGGTGGCAGCCCCCTGTCAGGTCCAGTGCTTATGCAGGGACGGAAGGGATCTGCACAAGCTCTTATTCTCTGCATTTGCTTGAGAACTAGAACTCATTCGTCTACAAATGCACTTAAAAGTTATCTGCAGGTCCATGTGCAGTGGCCATGAATTTCGTGGTCACTGCTCAGGTGACAGGAGGAAGGTCATGAGTGTGCGACTATCCCAGACAAAGTTGGCAAGACCTTGTCTTAAAAGTATTGCCAGAGGACTTGGGACCCCGGGTGGGGTTTCATTCCCAGTGCTGCAAAATAGTAATAATAATAATAATAATAATAATAATAATAATAATAATAATTAGAAGAAGAAGAGGAGGTGGAGGACCAGGAGGAGATAGAGGAAGTGCAGAGGCAGAGTTTCAGACCTTGGGCTCTTGCTCTGAGGTGTGTAGCCATGCTGGCTCCCATGCAGTCAGCTTGCTGTGGCTTCCTTTGGCAGTGACAATACCAGAGCTGTACTGAGGGAAGATGAGGATCCTGAAAGCATGGCATCCGTTTGATACTATTTCCTTCCAAGTTGGCATCTCACAGAGAGCTGTTTCAGGTTGTGCAGACAGCCACAGGAGCAGGGCCTGACTCCTGTGGGCCTGCGGGAGAGCCACCTGGGCTGCCCTGGACAGCTGAGGCAGGTGAAGTGACAAGCCGTCCTGTGGTGTGTAGACAGGTCAGGAAAGGTGCCCTACCCGCCCACCTGTCCTACCCCTGCCTGCATGGGGCTCCAGCAGCTGTGCACACCTCCATCGGGCCCTTCCCGCTGTGGGTTCTCGATCCCATGGCGACTGGACCTGGGTCCCAGCCAGCCAGCTACTGCCATGGGTCAAAGTCTATTTCTCCATAATCCATGCTCAGGGGAGGTAAGCACTTGAAAAGATCACCTGCCACTTCAGTGTTCTTTAAAACTACAATACAATGTGAGCACGCACCAGGTAAAGTCGGTAGTTGTATACGAGACCAAGGCCACAGTTCCCATGGGAGCTTTTGGGCTTCCCCTTAGTGAACAGGCAGAAACTCATTCTGCAAGTGTCACTGAGTCAGGCTGAGAGCCCGCCTCCTCCTCCTACTGAGGACACGAGGGCCACGAAGCTGGGGTAGCCCCGCCACACTGCCTGAGAGAAGCATTCAACTAGAAGGACAGTGGACAGGATCATGACATTGTAGGCCGGGGACATCAGGGATAGGGACAGCAGAACTAGGCGATGGGCAGTGGCCAGTGGGGCCATCCAGGGCTGGGATGAGCTGCGCCAGGGTGACCACAGGGGAAAGTGGTGGGTATCTGGCATCTGCAGGGTGAGGTGGAGCAGGGACCGTCACTGTGACAGCAGAAGGTCCAGCAGAAAGGCGGGCAGGCACCATCTGCAGTGCTGGAGCCCTTCCTCCAGAGGGCTGGAGAGGACCTCGGGCAGGGAGCCGTGGGTAGTCCAGTCCCAGTGTTGTGTCTGCCTGACAGGGACTGAGGTCAGCAGAGCAAGTGGACACACGGAGCGTGAAGGGGTGACCTGAGCTGCCTGCAGCCGCATGGGAGGAGAGCTCAGTTGATGTGGCGGGCTGTTGTAGAGGCCTCTCTGGGCTCTTTCCCTGGAGAGCATGGCCCTCCTTCTGGACCGGAGCACTGCCAGGGCCAGGGTCCTCCCAAAGCCACCCCTCTGTCTCCACAGCTATCCGTACAGCGAGGACTCCAGCCAGGGCCAGCAGTACATGAAGACCCGCTGCCCGGCCTGGTGTGACCGCATCCTCATGTCCCTGTCTGCCAAGGAGCTGGTGCTCAAGGTAACTGAAGCTGAGGGCCAGCCCAGGGGAGAGAGGGCAGAGGGCAGCCCGCAGCCAGGTGGGGCAAGCCATGCTGCCCCGACACCCCTGGATAAGCAATAGCCACATGCTAAGAGAATAGGCCAAAGACAAAACATTCAGGCTTGTGGGGTCACCGGTGTCACAGTCTATCAGATCTGGGGAGCCCACAGCCCCGGAGGACAGCAGCTCCAGCTGTCCTCACGCTCTCAGGCTCGTGTCTGAGCTGCACTTGTCTGGATGGACTGTTGCATTCTCAGGAGGTCCCAGCACACTCAGCCCTGGGAACTGGCCCTGTTTCACGTGGTTTCCAGGGGTTTTCATTCCCTCCCACGTTTTAACAGACGGGGGTTTTTCAGGAGCGTTGTGTCCGTGTCAGCTGGCCTTCCCGTGAAGGTGGAGCTGCCCATGGGCGCCTGCGTGTCGCTCACCGTTTCAAGTGTCCGTCCCAGGCCTGGGCCAGAGGTTAGAAGGAGACAGGAGATGCAGGGAGCTGTGAGCCTGGAACTCGGTGCTCTGGTGCCCTGTCCTCCCCACCCAGGCTTCCTGACCATCCCTGCCACCAGGCTGTACCTTGTCAGGTGCCAGTTGCCCTGAGGTTCTCTCTCTGTCCCCAGGCTGGAGCTGGACAATGGGCCCCCTCTCCATGAGGAGGCCTCGGCCCTCATCCAGTCTCCACACGCTCCCAGCCCTGGAGTACTCTGGCAGTGCAGTGACACCTGTGAACAGTGGGGTATGGACGCAGGAGTGTGCCAGTACCACTTACGTGTGCAGGAGACATGGGTGAGCTCAGGGCTGGTCTCAGCAGCCTCGAGAGGCAGCCCTGCCTTCCAGTGTCCAGTCCAGTATAGGCTCGGGGCTCCACCTGCACACTCAGGGCCACCACTAAGGAAAAGCACTGGGTGCTAGCCAGGAACCCACAGACCTGGGATTCCACACTGGGTAGGAGTCTGGCCTCGGATGTGAGCCTTCCCCCTTGGCCTGGCTTGTGTACGTACTATGTGGAGGAAGCAGGTAGTGGACTTGCAGGCTGGCCGTCTTATGGGTCACTTGCCTGACCAGGGAACCCAGCTGGGGAGAACAGAGACTACATGGTCCTCTAGGGAAATACCCAGGGCCCCAAGAACTATGCTTTAACAAGATTCCGAAGAGGACATGGTGCTTGCTTGAGTTGGTGGCAGAAGGCTGCTGGGCCCGGTGGCTTCGTGGGGTATGGACATTCCTCCAAGCAAGGCAGCCTAGGAACGGATTGTCCGTGTCGTCCCGTGGGAAACGGGCCACTGCCCCTCCTCGGAGCCGAGGGCAGCACGTGCCTGGCTGCGGAGGGGCTGCCACTGGGGCTGGAGTCCCACCAGCCCTTCCCTGGGGCTCCCAGCAGGCAGCGGGCATGACGGGCGAGCAGTCTCTGAGGCACCATCCATCATGCCACGCTCCGCTTCCCACCGTGTTCCTTTGAGCCTCCGTGATGAGTGCTCAGCGGGGTGTGCCTGGGTCCTGCTGCGCCCACTGTCATTTGTTTATCTGTCCAAAGATTATGCAGTTGAAAACCCACGATTCTATGCTGCCTTTGTAAATTACCAGGCCGCGTTTGATGAATGTCTCTGCACCTCTGCGGAGCTGCCTTGCACTCCTGAAAGACTGGAAAGTGTTGGTGCATGCAGTACCGAAGGTTATGTTTTTATATTTTCTGGCAGGAGACCATGCTGGAAAGTAAATCTACCTTAAGCTTCCTACTGCATTAAAGATAATTCAGTTTTAACTTTATCGTCTTGGATGCTTCAGCTGTGGATACAAAACTGGGGACTGTTTGGAGCTGACCGATTACCAGCAGGAACCCTTGACCACTGCCTGCCAGTGCAGAGAATCCCCTGCATCTCTTCTCCCTCGTGCCTAGCTCTGGGTTCATTGAGCAGGCTGACGGAAACAATGGGAAATAGATGAGCTGCTGTAGTTAGTGAAGTACCCTTGGAAAAGACACTCCGAGTGGCGCTGAGTGCGTTGGTTGAGGGTGTCTAGGAGCCTGTGCAGAGCCAGGGAGGCCCAGGAGCCTGGGCAAAGCTGGGCAGAGCCAGGGAGGCCCAGGAGCCTGGGTAGAACTGAGCAGAGCCAGGGAGGCTGGACCTGAGCTCCCAGGTCACCTCTGTCCCAGGCAGGAGCTGTGGTGCTGAGGTGTCAAAGGTGACCTACCATGGTTGGCCTGTCCCTTCTCCGGCCAGCTCCTACCACCTTTCAGAATCCAGCGGGTAGGGCAGGTGACTGCCACCTCTCCACTCAGGATGCCCATAGCCCCTCCTTGTCACCTCCTGGTGGCACCTCGAGGGACTTCAGCCCTTCCACACTGCGTTCTGTTTGCTTCCAGTCAGAGAGTGAGGAGAAGGTGGCCACCTACGACCACATTGGGCCCAACGTCTGCATGGGAGACCACAAGGTAAGCTGCTGGGTGGAGCCCAGGCCCGGGGTGGGCCGCCTCACCTCCTTCCTCTGTCTATCTGCAGGCCAGGTTGAATTGTGTTTATGTAGTTTTAATATAAAAACCAAAAAGACAGACGGGTTGAGAAAAGGAAGGCAAAATGACTGGTTGTGCTAGGAGAAAGTTTATGACGCACTGTTTGTCTCCACTGGTTACTCTGATGGACAGCTTCACAGTGCATTTGGCTGTTGGGGGCTTTCCGTGGTATGCTCACATCAGCCGGTCAGAGCGATAGATAGGGGTCCTGTAGGCTTGGTTGCTTGTGACAGGCACCAAACATCTGTGCAGGGCCTGAGTGGGGGGAAGCCCATCACCCTGCCAGGTGGATGTGCTCTGCTTCCTGGGGGCGGGGCTTGGCAGCCAGCATCCATATCACGTTTGCCTGGAGCACCTTCCTCAGGACTTGTAGGTGGCTGGGGCCTCTGGGCTCAGGCAGTCTCGTCTGTGCACAGACCCAGGGTCTCCTCCTGTGGACGCGGCCCCAGCCACCCAGGAGACGCCAGGGCCGTGACCCATGCCTGCTGATGCCCTTTCTTCTCCCCACTGCAGCCCGTGTTCCTGGCCTTCCGAATCGCGCCCGGGGCAGGTAAACCTCATGCACATGTGCACAAGTGTTGTGTCGTGCAGTGACGTGTTGGTAAATATGACTCCTTCCCTTAGTTCTCTTTCTGCAGCTTTCCCTGGTGTGTTTGTTCCTTTAATGAATGATTGGTCTCCCTTCAGGGAAGAGGAGCCAGCGCCAGGCCCTCCATGACACCTCCCTGTAGCCGCGTATCAGAGCTACTCCAGCCGCTGCCTCGGACGCCCCAGCACCACCGCTGGACGGCCGGCCCCACACTTCGCTTCAGCCTCCGGAAAGCTTCACATACCTCACTGTCGTGTCTGTTCGTGTGACATTAAGTAGACGTGCTGGGTTTTAAATAAGTCACAATCCTATTGCCAAAACTCTAATAGTCAAGCAACGAGATTCTGTATTGTAGACACACTTTTCCATTTGTCATGAGTGTCTGTGGAGGGGCTTCTCCGTGTAGAACCTGGGGTGGCGGGTGTCCCCCCTGCCAGGAGAGTGCCCAGTGCCAGCCCATGCAGACAGGCCCCCACGGTCTGACGCGTCTGCCATGTGACATGGCCTCTGAATCACACTGCAGCTGCTTTCCATTTTTATATATATATATATATATAAATACATATAAATATATACTTTTTAAAATAATTTATAAATCTTACCAAAACTTATGCTGATATACTTTCCAGTATGAGTGCACGCGTGACCTATCGGCAGGCAGACCGAGGTAGCAACTGAGTGACACGTGCCAGCACGAGCTCCTGGGGTAGGGCCTGCCGTGCCGGGAGGCACAGCCCCACTGCACTGGTCCCCGCGCTTGTCACTCCTCCGCCTTTCTCCGTGTAATACTAAGAACTGAATGTGAAGTTTGTAGCTAGCCTGGGTGTACCTTTTAAGAATTTTGTAAACCATTTTGTCTTTTGTTACCGTTTTATGGTGCCAAGTATCCTACGTTAAAACCATAATCCCGTGGGAGAATTAGAAATAGCCTCGTCTGCTTCCCACGGAGCGCTTCTAGCATGGGCTGTGTGTCAGCGTGGGAGAGAAGGGACATGGGGGGCTGCCTGCCACCTGCCTGCTAGGCAGCGGGCGCCCTGTGGCCCACACTCGGCTCCCAGCACTGAGTACCACGGAAGGCAGCCCAGAGCCTGCTGCCAGAAGAGACACAGCGTGTGTTTATTGATTTACTTCTGAACACTACAGCTCCTGGACTGGGCAGAGGCGTGAGTTCACGTTCGCTGTAGGAATCACTACCCTGGAGAGTGATTGGGTGTCTGCGGGTGGCCTGGGTTCTTCAGGCTGTGATCCGGTCTGGGGGAAGTGCTGTCAACACGCCACGTCCTGGCCACCACTCCGAGATTGTCTGGGTTTCTGCTGTGGGTCCTTCTTCTGAAGGCCTTTGGAAGAGACTGCCCGGTTCCTAAGCAATAAAATTGGTCCTGGTGAAAATGGTTCCTGGTGCTTTGTCTCCAGCCTCCCCTTCCCATCTCTGAAATGCTAAGTTCTGCTAGTGGCCCCTTGTGCCCTGTTGTTTTGCTTTAGCTCATGAATCCTAGCATTTCACTGCCAAAGACTGTCAGAGGAACCAGCCCTTGAACTCTTCTCTGTCAAGAAAAAGGCTTATCCCTCAACATTTGTGAGAGAATTACAGAAGTCATTTGCTTTCAACGAAACCTTAAAATGAAATTAACTCCTCTGGTCTTACCCTTAGCTGAGATATGGCTCATTCACTGAAAAGACACAGTGTACCCTTAAAAAAAATTACCTAAGGGACAACACCTAGACCCTGAGTTCCAGTGCAGCCTATGTACACACACACACACACACACACACACACACTCACACACACAGTTTCTTTTTAACAAAAAACCAGCCAATCACCTAGGATTCAGCTACAGGGAAAAATGCAAAACAAAACTAAAGACTATCACATTTCTCATAAACATTTCAAAACTACATTCCAAGAGAAAACTTGAATTGATCTAATTGCATTGAATAAGCCACCTTACAGCCCACACTTAAATCTGCTGGGAAGCACCTGCGGAATAGCTCCAAAAAGTCCTGGGAACAGAGACAGCCAGTGGGCCTCGGGAGGGAGCCCAGGGCATATTCCTGGCAAGGAAACTCAGGGCGGGGAGCCACAGCCGGCCGCTGGGCTGGAGCCTCCGCGAGGGAGACACAGCCTTGCCAAGGGGCCAGGAGCCATTTCCTCAGCCGGGGCCCTGAAAGGGCCCCTCCCCGCCGGTCTCAGCCGGGAGCCTCCAGAGCTGCCTCCCAGGGCAGCAGCCTCTGGAACGTCTGGTCCCGATGCTTAATTTAAATGAGAATAGCGCTTTCCGCCCTCGAGGAGACGGCGGCGGCGGCGCCTGCGGGCCGCGGGCCGCCCTCGCCCGCTTCCCGAGTGGGATTAGCAAGTGCCTTCGGAACACTTGGTGCTCTGGCGCAGGCTTCTTGAAGATAACGAAATCAAATCTGCCTGGAGCGCGGGGTCCAGCGCCTGCCCTCCCGGACGCACCCCGCAGTCGGGGCCACCGGGGGCGCCTGCTGGGCTGAGGGGACGGGGCGGGGGCGCCTACCTGCGCGCTCGGCCGAGCTCGGTGCGTCTTCCCTTCCCAGGGCGCCTCCTTCCCGCGCGCGGGGCCGGGAGCTCCCCGGCCTTCGGGGAGGGACCGACGGGCCCGGGCCGGGGAGGGAGCCGCCGCCCGCGGGCGCCGCGCTCCGGACGGAAGAAACACGCGGGGCAGCCAGGGGAGCCGCAGCTCCGACGAGGACGAGTTAAATAATTTATTGATAATACAAAGACCCGCCCGCGCCCGCGCCCGCGCCCGCGCCCCGCGCCCCGCGCCGCGCCCGGCCGAGCCCGCTCTATAACTTATTCTGCAAAAATATATGTACACGCGGGGCGCCGGCGGCCGGGCCTACGAGGCGTCGCCCGCGCCCCCGCACGGGCTGACCAGCGCCAGGCTCGCCGGCTTGTGCTTCTTGAGCAGCCGCGCGATCTTCTCGTCGTCCGAGTTGGGGTCCAGGGGCCGGTTGTACTCGTCGTCGTCCTCCGCGTCCGAGCCGCCCACCTTCAGCTTCTCCGCGTCCGAGTCCTGCTTCTTCTTGGCGGACGCCATCTCCGCCGCGTGCCGCTTGCGCCACTTGGTCCGGCGGTTCTGGAACCACACCTGGGGGAGGAGAGGGGCGGAGGGGCCGTCAGGGCGGCCCGGACCCGCGGGCCCGGCCTTCGCGGGACGCGGGCGGCGGGGGGCCCCGGCGGCGGCGCAGGGCCCCGGCGCCGCGCTCACCTTCACCTGGCTCTCCGTCATGCCCAGCGAGTAGGCCAGGCGCGCGCGCTCGGGGCCCGCCAGGTACTTGGTCTGCTCGAAGGTCTTCTCCAGCGCGAAGATCTGCTGGCCCGAGAACGTCGGCCGCGAGTGCTTCTTCTTGCCGTCCTTGTCCAGGACCCCGCCGGCGGGGGCTGCGGAGGAGGGCGGTGAGCGCGGCCGGCGCCGCCCGCGCTCCGCCCGCCCCGCGCCGCGCCCCGCGCCGGCCACTTACCCGGGCCGGACAGGCGCGGGTCCCTCCAAGGCGAGCCCTGCACCACGCCGGGCCAGAAGAGCGGCGGGCGCCCCGGCAGCTCGGCCAGGGGCTTGGGGTAGCCGCGCGCCACCGCGGCCGCGGGCCCGAAGTAGACGCCGGCGGACGAGGGGAGCCCGCCGAGACGGGGCAGGCCGCCCAGGAGCCCGCCGCCCGCCGCGCCCACCGGCCGCCCCAGGATGTCGCTGATGCCGTGCGGAGTGCCCAGCGGCAGCTGCGCGCCCAGGCCGCCCAGGGCGGGCGCCTTGAAGCCGGCGGGGCCCTGCAGCGCGTAGGGGAACAGCGACGTCTTCATCTCGGCCATGTTGTGCAGCGCGGCCAGCGGCGCGCTGCTCAGGACGAACGCGCCCGAGCGGTTAGCGTCCATGGGCGCCGCCGCCGCCGGCCCGGGCGCCCATTCGGGCCCCGCCGCCGCCGCCGCCGCCCGCTCCCGCCGGCCGGCGAAGTTCGCACGTGGCGCGGGCGGCCGAGCGGGCGCCGACGGCTCCGGCCCGCGGACGGCTGTGGCGCGGGTCTGGGCGGCAGCGGCGGGGCCCCGGGCGGGGCGCGGGCGGCGGCGGCGGCGGCGGCGGGGCGGCTCCGGGACGGCCGGAGCGGCGCCGCGCGGGACGGGAGGGCTGATAACCGCGGGGCCGGGGCGCGGCGCGCGCGCTGATTGGCTGCGGGCTCCGGCGGCCCGGCCATTGGCCAGCGCCCCGCCCGTCCGCGCGCCCCGGCCCCGCGCACTCCATGAAGGGCCCATTAGCGCGGCCGGTGCCTCGGGGCTGTAAATTTGCCCCTGATTTATCTCCCCCGGGACGAAATAAATCCCGTCGATGGGAGTTTAGTTAGGCAAAGGTTTTAATGGGAAATCGGGAAAAATACGACGACATATTTTATCTCCCGAAAGAATGCAGATTGTGGGTCGGAGCATCCACAGCTTAGTGCGTCCGACGCGGGGACGAGTCCGGGACGAGCCCCGGACGCACGGCCGGACGCCGACCGCGGCTCCCCAGAGCCCGGCGCGGGACGGCGGGGCGGGGCGGCGTCTCCAGCGGCGGGGCGCGCGCTCCTGGCGGGGACCCCGGGCCGCCCCGGGGAGGAGGAAGCCGGCCGGGCCGGGGAGACGAACTGCCCCGAGTAAATCAGGCAAGTCTCACTGCGGATGGTCCGGCCAGGGCGGGGGCCCACGTCCCGCGGGGCTTTCCCGGCGGGAGGGCCGCGTCCGAGCTGTCGCTGGTGTCGTCCTCCGGTGCGGGTGGCACCTGTGGCCTCCGTCGCCCGCTGCCCTTTGGGATCCAGGGCCCAAAGGAGCGCGGACCGACCGCGGGGCCAGGCCGGCCCGGCGCGCCGAGGCCGGCGGCTCTCAGACCTGGACCGCTTGGTTAATCCTGACTTACTTCCGTTCCACCACGACGCCCGGCGTCTTGGTGCCACGCAGGACCTAGCATCCGCCCCGTGGCTCCCCGGCGGCGTCCGCTTTCGTTTGCTCCGGTTAGCGTCAGGTTTGTCGCCACCAGCTCCTGCACCAGGCCGCCTCGGGGAAGCCACCTGTGGCGGGTTTGGGCGGCTGTGCGCTCGGCGCTGCCCTGGGCGCGCGATCTGGCGCCGGCCCCGCGCTCCTGGGGGTCGCGGTCCCCGCCGGCTGGGCCGGGTCCGCAGTAGAGGGACCCGGTCGGCGCGGCTGCTCCCGGACTCCGGACTCCGAGGCGCCGCGCCCGCGCCCCCCACATCGCCCCTCCTGGGCGTTCCCAGGCTGGGTTGGGTCCCTCGGGGCTCACCAGAGGCAACGACGCCCGAGGCCGAGCCCCCATCCTAGGTGAACTCGGAGAGGAGCTTGGGGCGGGACCGGGATGCAGGGCCGGAGGACCGGGGTCTGAACCCCACAGCCCAGCCGGCTTCACCGCGCCGAGGTCCGTTCCGCCGCCCGGCTCGGGGCTTCGCGCCTTGGCTGCGCTGGGAGCCCCGGCGAGGCCGCTGCCCGGTACGCGGGGACCTCGCGTCTGCGCACCCCAGGCCCGCCGGCTGCAGCCTGAAGGCGCGGCGGGACGGAGTGGCCCAGGGGCGGAGGGAGCGGGGCGCGGGGCCGGAGCGCGGGGTCCCCTGGGGAGCAGAGCTGAGGGTGCGGGGTGCCGGGAAGCGGCGGCTCTGCAGGCGTCGGTCCCGCCCGGCGCCCCGACCCCGCCCTCCCGCGCAGGGGCCCGGCCTGGGGCTAAACTTCCTGGGCACCGACTCCGCTCCACCGCCCTCGGGGCGTCCGCGGTCCCAGCCGCCGCCGCGGTGACCCGCTCTCAGGGCGGAAGATTCTCCGAGGCCACCTCCGGGTCGGAGGGAAGTTCCCCGGCGCCCCAGGCCCTCGGCTCTGCGGCGGGGCAGGGCGGCGACGGGCGGGCCGGGACGCGGGGGACCCCGACGGGGCCTGGGTTCCCTCCGGGCTGGAGTCGCCCCGAGGCCCTCGCGGGGGCCTGGCCCCTCCCGGCCCCGCGCGACGCCGCGAGCCGCCTGGCGCCGCGCGCTCAGGGGCTGTCTTGGAATGGCGGACGGACCCACTTCCCAGCCACACTGGGGAGGCTGGGGGCGCCCCGCGCCCCCTGGTGGCCCCGCTGGGCCGCGCCGGGACGGGCCGGGCCCCTGGGCCGCCGAGCCCGGCAGGAGTCCATGAGCTGACTGCGGGCCAGCCTTGGGCATGGGCCACATTCTGGGACCCTCGGGGAACAAAGGAAAAGCTGCCGAAGGAGCCAACCTGTGCCAAGACGGTTGCTTCTGGGGGTTTCCGGGGCCTCGGCTTGCTACTGAGAAGAGAGAAGCCGGCCTGTCTCGCCCACCTCCCAAGCCAGCAGGGCCTCAGGTCAGAGCCTCTGTGCTCAGCGGGTCTGCAGCCAGATACCCAGGTCCAACCGAGCCAGGGAGGGAGCCTGGGGGGCCTCGAGGGAGCACAGACCCTCAGGCTCCGGGAAGACTGGGGCCAGGTAAGGAAGAAGGCGTCGCGCAGGAGCTGGCAGGGCCACAGGCCTCCCACTCCCTGGCAGGATGCAACCGAGTCAGCAGCCAGGGCTTGGGGAGTCCCAGGGCCAGGAAGGGAGAGCCCCTGAGCTGCACTGCCCCCTCCCACGGCCCTGGAATTTGCGGGCCTGTAGCTGGATGGTGGCTGTGCAAACGTCGTCCGTGTATTTTAACAAACGCAGCAGCTTCAGGAGAAGGAATTCTTCTCATCAATTCTTCTCACCCGAGGACACGTTTCTTTGATCATGATGCCAGGTTGACTTCCTCAGACAAATGACAGAGCCACCAGCCCTCCTGCACCTCAGTCCATCTGCCCCTGCCGCAGAGACAGTGGGTGGCCTGGGTCCCCTCACAGGCCTGTGTCCTAGGCAGTGCTGTGAGCACCTCAGGGGGGCAGAAGCCTGTCCTGGCAGGAGGGCAGGGAAGGTGCTCCAGGGCCTGGGCAGCAGCAGAAAGCCCGCGCCCTCTCATGGAAGGGGCTGGCCAGCAGGGGGCAGGGCTGACAGGGCCACAGCAGGGACCGTGGGCCTGAGCAGCTCTAAGAGGCCCGCCCTGCTTGGTCTCAGCTCTGCAAAAGGACAGCATGCATTGTGCATTGTCCATGTGAGGCTGCCTGTTTCCACCTCCTGTGGTCTGAGGTTCCACATGTAGAGGGAGAAGGTTCAGAGGTGGGGTGAGGGCTTCCACATGAGGGGTGCTGTCCTCAGCTCCCCGGCTCTCAACGGGGCAAGGGCACCAGGTGCTGAACTCCATGACTGAGAGTAACCTTTCTGTGATGGTGGTCAGATGCTCAGGAATGGATGGATGGATGGATGGATGGATGGACAGATAGATGATTGGGGCATCCTGCATGAGGTCTGGTGCTCACACACGGGCGGATGGATGGATGGATGGATGGTCGGGTGGATGAATGAATGGATGGGTGGATGGACAGACGGATGGATGGGGCATCCTGCATGAGGTCTGATGAGCCACTAGGCCAGACACACCTGGGCCCCATCCTGTCTCTGGGCCAGCTGGCCTGTGCCCTCCTCTCTGTTGAGTGGCCACCTTTACTGTCATGATTTGCGGAGCATCTGAAAGGCACCACATCCGAGTTGACCAGCCGGCTTGATCCCACTTCAGCCTCTGTACCCAGACATGGGACCTGGCACATGGGACGTGGGACCCAGCAGACATTCTGAGTCCAGGCTGGAAGTCATAGCACGGCTCTGACCAGTGGCAAGGAGGACGGGGCCAGGAGCCACGTGGCCTAATCCACAGAGAAGGCACCTTGCGAGAGCAGGTGGCCTGCTGCGAGCCGGGCGAGGCGGACGCAGGCTGCCCGGCCGGCATGGTCACGCCCACCAGTGAAGCGCTCCTCTCTGAGAGCGGAGAATCTCCTCTCCTTCAGAAAAGGACAAAAGGAAGAGGCTGTAAATCACACCCCAGCGCTAGTTCCCCAGGGCACAGATGTGCAATCCCATGTAATGAGCTCCCTCCTGGCCTGGGGCGGGGGGGGGGGGTGACCACGTGCCACACGAGCTAATTGAGTGCCCAGTACAAGATTTGTGCTAAGGTTCCTGCTCCAGCAGCCGCAGCCATGGCCCGCGGTGGTGGTGGGGCAGCACTGGCCATGTACTGGCTTATGGAAAGGCTTTCGGCTGACTCGCCGGTGGGTGGGTAGGTGAGGTGAGGTGAGCAGCCCGCATTGGCCCGCAGGAGCCCCTCCTGACCAGGTCCACATCAACCCCAGGGCCCTGCACCAGGATCGGTCTGTCCCTGCGTCCTGGGACTCCATCTGGCTCGTGATCTCTTCCTGCTCGTGACTGGCTCCAGCTCTTTCTTAAAGGTCCATCCTCACATGTGGGCCAGGAGGGCTCTCCGGACACGTCCTGGAGCTCCGTCCTCGCGTGTGGGGCAGGAGGGCTCGCTGGACACGTCCTGGAGCTCCGTCCTCGCGTGTGGGGCAGGAGGGCTCTCCGGACACGTCCTGGAGCTCCGTCCTGGCGTGTGGGGCAGGAGGGCTCGCTGGACACGTCCTGGAGCTCCGTCCTGGCGTGTGGGGCAGGAGGGCTCTCCGGACACGTCCTGGAGCTCCGTCCTCGCGTGTGGGCCAGGAGGGCTCTCCGGACACATCCTGGAGCTCCGTCCTTGTGTGTGGGGCAGGAGGGCTCGCTGGACACGTCCTGGAGGTGGGCGATGGACAGAGTCACACAGCTCTGTGCTGACAACTGCTCACTCCAGCCTCACCCCACAGTGCTCCAAGGGCCGCCGCCCAGGGCAGCGTGGGGAGGACTTCCTGGAGGACCCCCCATGGAGGACTCCCATGGAGGACCCCCGTGGAGGACTCCCCCACAGAGAACCCCCTCCATCCCTCTCAGGACGTCTGGACTCAGGCCACAGCTTGGTGGCACTTGGAGATGGAGCTCCACTGCCGTCCTGTCTGCAGCCTGGGGCAGCGCCTCCATCCCCAGAGGTTGCAGGTGGGTCTGGGCTGAGGACTAAAGGCCTTGGGGCTCTGGCAGGACAGTCCACCCACCGGGGTCACACGGAGCTGTCAGCCCCTCCCACCTGCCTGTTGAGGGCCCCCTGGTGCTGGCTCCATGGAGGCCAGCCCGCCCCAGTCCCCAGCCTCCAGAAGGGCCAGGAGACGCTGTGTCTACTCTCATCTGAGCACTCACTCAGCGCCCACCAGAGGTGGCTTCTGCCTGCACGGTGTGGCTTGCTGGACCTCAGCTTCAGCTTGGCCAAGCGGCTCTGTGGCGCCCCCTACCATCCCAGGCAGCTTTCCTGCTCCCTCTGCAGGCAGGGTGGCCTGTCCCATCCAGCCCTAGGTGAGAGGCGCCCACCTGGGAGTGCCAGGCTGACCACATCCCCCGGGACACTGAGGCCTCCCAGTAGAACGCCATGCAATAGGCAGGCTTGGACTGGAAATACCCACTGCCTGCTAGTTGGAAGCTGGGCAGAGCCTGGCTGGAGGTGAGATGCCAGTCAGCAGGTGAGATGGCTTGGATTTGTGCTAGATAGACAGGAAAGACTCTGCCCCGCCCCCAGCACCGGGTTTGGGGTCAGGACTCCCCACGCCTGGCCGGCCTGAGTGCTCCTGCCCTTCCGTCTAGGGCCAGTTAGCACAGAATCCGCGGGGACCTCCGGTCAGCCAGCCCCAGAGCAGCCAGCAGGTCCCCTGACGCCCTCATGCTGAGACTGTGGGTCAGTGCAGACACAGAGGCCGTGGCCGGCAGAGCACGCGCGCCTGCGGTGTGGTCTGGGACCTGAGCAGAGGCACCGAGTGAAGGTGAGCCCTCGGGGAGCTGGGGAGGCAGCTGGCCCTCCACTTGATCACCCAAGTGCTTTCTCCCAGCTCCGTTTCCGCTGCTGCAGCACGGAGAAGGTGGAGGACACCCACAGACGGGGCAGGCAGAGCGGCCCGACATGCCCACACCAGCGTGTGAGACCAGGTCCCCGAGAGTGACCCCCGAAGATTGGGTGCCCTCCTGGAGCAGGGGTGAAGACAAGCCTGGCTCTTCAGTGCTGCGTCCACGGAAGGGCAAGGCTGCTTGAGAGCGCACGGAACCCAACCCCTGTGGGGCTGGAGCCAGAGGTGGAGGCCTGGAGATGGGTACAGGCTGAGCTCCCTGTTCTGAAGTTACAGAGGAGGACGTGGACGCCCCCCCTCCTCCTGCAGGACACCTGCTTTTCCTCCCCCATGGCCAGGTGGCCTCTATCTGTGCCCTGACACTGGCCCTGCACCTTGGTCCTGAACTGCTGTGGGGCACAGAAGGAGGTCTGCCGGGCTTGAGACTTGAATGAGAAAATAAACGAGAAGGCCCATCTGCTGCAGAGCCTGTGGCCTGGCTGCAGGACACCCACCCTGCCCCCTGCCCAGCACCCTCTCTGGGTCCAGCTGCACTTGCCTTGGAGGGCTCTGGCCCTTTAATCAAAGGCTGAGGACCCAGCCAAAGGCCCTGCAGATGGAGGCAGGCCCACAGCCTGAACTCAGCTGCCTCTTACAGGTTATGCAGGATGGAAAATGCATGCAATGCCCACACACCTGCACACCCACCATGCATGCAGCCCAATGGTGAGTGCCAAATGGGGAGGGCTCTCAGTGAACCCTCCTCTTCCTCCTCCTGCTCCTTCTCCCTCTCCTCCTCCTCCTTCTCCTCCTCCTCCTCCTCTTCTTTGCTGTCAGTCTTGGGACTGGGCCGTATCCATGAGCTTTTCCACTCAAGGATAGCACTGATTTTTTTAAACAAAGAGGAAGCAGCCAATCCAAGAAAAGGACCAATTAGAAGCAATAGTGAGATAGACCCACATTGCAGGGACCCACTGTGGCCTCCACCCTCTCTCCTCTCCACCGAGAGGGGGCAAGTGTTACCCTGAACTCACACCTCTCCAGGAAGCAGCCGGGGGTCGGGACACCAAGAAGGGCAGGATAGGCTGCCACAGCCCTGTGCTCCGAGGCTCATGTGCGGGGGAGGAGACCTCACAGTGGCTCCCTCTACTGTGTGGGCTCTGCTTCCAAGAACAAAGTAGATGCTGAGATCTGGCCATCACACTCCATCCCAGCCTCCAGAAAGGAAGAAGACTCCTTTTTACAGCCTTCCTTTGATCTGCACATACAGAGGTGGCTGCTCCTGCTGTGGGGTCCTGGGGAAGGCCACACAGACGACCTGCCATGGACCCCCCTTCCCCTCAAGCTCCAGTCTTCCTGGTTGGGAGCAGTTGGGGAGAAGAGGAAGGGGGCCCAGAGCAGGTGCGAGCCCCGCTGCGTGGAGCTAGGCGCGGAGCGGGCTGGGGTCCTGTGAAGGGGCAGGGCTGCCGGGCACACGCTCAGCCACCAAGGGGCAGCGATCTCCACGGTCACCAGAGGAGGCCGGCCATGCTGGCTGTGCACCTGGAGAAGCTGGAGCTGCCTGGACTGCTCCACACCCCTGCTCCCCGGTCAGGCCAGGCGCCCCGCCCGGCCCGCACGGCCCGCACGGCTCTGAGCCAGCAGCCGCGCCCAGGGGGCCTCCAGGCGGGAGGAGCCGCCGGCTTCCTCTGCTGCTGGAATCCCTTTGTCCTTCCAGTCACCCCGGCCCAGGCGGCTCCCGCAGGGGGAACCGGCCAGGGAGACGGGAACCAGGCAGAGGACGGTGGTCCCGCCTGGCCATCTCAACACCATCTCTCACCTCTTGTCACCAGGAATTAAAATCTGTAATAACGTTTAAGAGCGCCTGTAATTTGGCCCATCAGTTCTACCCCCGCCATTAGCGGACAGCGGGGTATTAATCTAATCATCTCTCTCTGGCTGTGGTGAATTGTGATAAAAATGTCAAACAATCACCTTACATTGGCCCCAGTGCCGCTATGATTGGGTGGCCAGGCAGGCCACAGCTCCTGGACCACGGACCGGGGGAGCCAGGCTCCACGCCGAGATGAGAGTGTTGGGCCGTGCTGGGGGCGCCCCTCCATCCAGTGGTCCAAGCAGCAGTCCATGCTGCCTCCCGAGGCCTGAGGCCCTGGAGGGCCCCTCAGAGCCTGGCAGGGCGGGAGGCAGTGAACCCCAGGGGTGTGGGTGGAAGAGGGGCAGGCTGCTGGAACAAAGCAGTGCTGAGACCTTGGGCTGTGAGTTGGACACAGAGAGTGGCCCCAGGCCCCAGGTCCTCAATAACAGAGGGGGAGCCCCAAGCCCCTTCCCCTCCCTTCCCCAGGGCCGGCCTGCCCCTTTTCTAGGGGGTAAAGATGTACCGAAAATTGATTTCTCTGTTGGAAATGGCATAATTAAACCAGTTGTTTCTCTCTTCATCATCGTCATACTAAAATGAGAGGACTGAGGGTTACGTCTGGCCTGAAGTAATATTGTGTGTCTTAATGCAAGGGAGTATTAATTGAATACAAATGGCCTTTCTTGAAGGTGCTGAGTTATATTTCAGAGATATGGGATAATGATGCTATTTAATCATTTTTACAAGATGTAAAATTACTGGCTCCTCTAGGAAGATCATTAAGGAAAACAATTGTTCACAGCAATTGAAAATAGGGTTTTAATTATTTAATACAGAAAATTAAACTATTACAGACCTAAGCTGGATGAGGCAACTTAATAGAAATTTATATACAAGTGTCTGTGCGCATTTTAGTTTTATTAACCTGTCTAATTCCTTAATCCAGCTCATCCGAAGCTGCTTCTGCTCTGGCTGAGTCTGTGGTACCACTGCTTATAGTCCTGGGCCAGGCAGGTGGGTGGATGGGGTGAGGGAGGCCTGGGGGGGGCTGCCCCCAGGAAGGCCAGGCCGGTGAGGCAGAGGCTCCAGGAGCCCCATCTGCACAGTTAGTGAGAGCAGCAGGAGGTTTCTGTGGTGGCCAGGAGGTGACCTGCAGTGACCTGAGGTCACCCAGGTCTGGGTGGACCAGGCCTGGCCTTCTGCAAGGCAGAGGAGGAGTTAAGAAGCTGGGCGAGAGAGAGGAGGGCTGGGAGCTGGTGGCAGGAGACAGGAGGCTGTCTCTGGGGCTGTGAGAGTAGTGACAGAACACGCCGCCTCGGTCTCCCTGACCTTTCTGACCTCAGTGACCCTTGGTCCTCCCATTTTAGTATGACGATGATGAAGAGAGAAACAGCTGGTTCAGTTATGCCCAGCTGACCGAGGAGTGGATGAGGACACAGTGGGGCCCAACCCTCTGAGCCCTGGCTCCTGGCTGGGTTGGCAAAGGTGCAGGATGAGCCCTCTGTGGCCCTGCCGAGGGCCCAGCACACTAGGCTGAGACCCCCTAACCCCTCAGAACCCCCAGTGGTCAGTCCCTAACTCCGTCATGCCTGGGTGATCCTCAGTGCTGGGTGCCAGCCCTGGACATCGGGGCTGGAGGCTGGACCCCGAAGCTGGACCCCGAGGCTGGACCCCGAGGCTGGGCTCTGTGCTGAGCTATTGGGATTTGGGCCACAGCCTGAGGGAAAGGACATTCAAGTAGGAATCCCTGCCCGCCCACCCCAGCCCAGTCAGGGGAGACCAAGAGAACCGCAGGCCGTGGGCACAGGCCGACCTGCCGTGAGGAAATGCCAGGAGGAAGCCACCGAGGGGCCTCAGCATGGACAGGAGAGAAGCTCTCTCCCTCTAGTCTACTCTGGGGTTTCCAAGTTTCCTATAATAAAATATCTTGTTAGTAAAAGAAAACAACAAAAAAAAACCTTTATTTTACTTTTATTTTATTTTTTCCAGTCCTGGGCTTGAGCTCAGGGCCTGAGCACTGTCCTTGGGATTTCTCAAGGCCAGAGCTCTACCACTTGAGCCTCAGCACCACTTCTGGCTTTTTTTTATGTATGTGGTACCAAGTAATGGAACCCAGGTCTTCATGCATGCTAGGCAAGCACTTTAACCACTAGGCCACACTCCCAGCCCGAAACCTTTAAGATACAGAAACTTTCACTATGTGAATCTCGAAACAATGGGCTTTTTTACAAGATAACTGGAGAGCAGAGTGCGAGGTCAGCCTGGGAGAGGCAGTCACCTTGAAAACAGGTCCCCAGGTGTCTCTGGACTTGAGTCAGGCCTCAGGCCAGCCCCTGGCCTTGTCAGGGACCACTGGTCCTCTTCTGGCCTGAGTCCAGATGTGTGCATTTCCGGGGGGGAAAGACGGGGCTCAAGGTCACACGCCCTAGCTCCGCCGGCTGGGGTGTCCTGACAGCTGCCTGGGGCGGGTGAGCTCAGGGCTGCTGAGCTGGGGCTCCCTCCAGGCCTCCCGCAGGCAGGTCCACCTCGGCCTGACGCCCACCCCCACACCGGGTCACCTGATGCCGGCAGTGGAGGTCTCCACGCCCCAGGCCTGGCGCCCAGCCCCTCACCGGCCTGCCTCGTCTCTCAGCATGACTTGAGAACTGGACGCCCTTTCCCGGGGCCATCCACCGCCAGAATTACATCCTGTCTCCCATTATTACCAATAAATCCCCCGCGATCTTTTTTTCTCCTTATCATTTTTAGGGTTACATAAATTTCACCTATGCAATTTTTTCATGCTTGAATATATTACAGAATGCCACTTGTGCTACAGAAGCTAATTGATAATGTGATTTGTTATGTTGCTGGGACATAATTCAGAAAGTTATTTTAAAGCCTCTGGTACATGGAATAGCATTTCTCCCCTGAGCAGGCCGGCGTGTGGTGAGAGATGGGTGCTGCAGATGAAATATCTTCAGAAGCTTTTATTCTTGTTGTTTGGGTGGATGCCAACATCTTTGTACAAGAAAGCTCATATTTCCAGTGCTGCTCTGATTGGAATTTATTCCCTGGTCATTAGTTAGCTTTTTTTTTTTTTAAACCGGAACAAGTATACTATATATTTGATAAAAAAAAAAGGAAAAAATCAGAGAGAATGGTCACCATCACCCTCTCAGTGTTTTCAGATGTGCATTGAGCTTTTCATGAGGGGTTAACTGCAGGCGCACCGGAGCTGCAGGGGCGCACAGTGGTTCTTCTGCCCCTGTGCTTGCCCTTTCCGTGGCTGGGAAGTGTGGCCTGCTGTTCTGAGCAGCGTGATCTCGCCATCCTGGCAGGAAGCGCGTCCTTGCTCAGCCACAGAGCCGGCTGCCAGCTACCCACCACCTCTAGCCTCAGACCCACTGTGTTGCTTTGCCTGCTAATGACATGACAGACTGGGCACGAAGGAAACTCCAGGGACAGATGAACTTGGCGAGGTGGCAACCCTATAGGATCCTCAGCATTGGGCCCCATGGCTTCTGGCCTGTGGGTCTGTGGATCGCCGCACTCCTGTGTGTGCAGAAGAGGCCCCCGACCCCCGTAATGCTTTTCTGATTGGTTCTGACTGCATCCTGACCCAGGAAATCCTGGCGCTTATCCCTCAGCTCCTGAAAGCAGCGAAGGTGGGAAGGGCCATCTCCTTTATGACAATGCTGTGGAGAGCCCCCTCCCCAGCAGCTGTCCTGTGCATTCACCTGAACCCAGAAGGAAGGGCCCATGCGACGTTCTGTGAGGCGTATGTGTCCCCCATCCAGCCGCATCACTAGGAGAGTGTGGAGCCTGACCTGACCCTGCCGGAGCGCTGGACCAGCTTGGAACTCTGCCAACCAGTCCACAACCATGAGCCACAAGATGTTAGTAATAGGGTGTGAACTCAGGGCCTGGACGCTGTCCCTGAGCAATTTTGCTCAAGCAAGTACTCTAGACTTGAATCATAGCTAGCTCCACTTCTGGCAGAGGTGGCAGCTGCTTCTGCTTCTGCTTCTGCTTCTGCTGCATCTCCTTCTCCTTCTCCTTCTCCTTCTCCTTCTCCTTCTCCTTCTCCTTCTCCTTCTTCTTCTTCCTCCTCCTCCTCCTCCTCCTCTTCCTCCTCTTCCTCTTCCCTCCTCCTCCTCCCTCCTCCTCCTCCTCCTCCTCCTGGTTAGTGGTGTCTCATGGACTTTCCTGCCTGAGCTGGCAGGATCCCCAGACCTCAGCCTCCTGAGGAGCTCAGATGACAAGCGTGAGCCGCTGGAGCCCAGCTGGCCTCCACCCTTGCCACCTCCGAGCCTGCCTAGTTGTGTAATTCACAACAGAAGGGGAGATCCCTATCCACCCAGTCACCTGGCCATGCAGCTCTGGCTCTGCGGGACCGACCCCTTCCCTCTCCGTTTCTGACTGGGGTGCCACTGGTGTCCAGGGAGGGCACAGACTGCTCCAGGGCCTCACAGGTCAGTTGTGTGTGGACTATGCCAGAACACTGGCCCAACAGGGAAGGAATTCACGGATGTGCAGGGAGACTGCCTGCAGGTATGTCCCCTCCCCGGCCTGCAGGCAGGCAGCCCTGGGGCAGACAGGAGACTCCCTTCTAGAAGTGCTCCCTGTGTACTTGCTGGCAGGCACACCCGTGTCTAGGAGCTCCTTGCACCAGAAGTTTCCTTGAGTGGTGTGCCCCCGACCCTGGCAGTGTCCTCTTTTCAGTTTTGACACCACTCGAAGTTGGGGGGCAGAGCCCCCAGCTCCCAGCATGTGGAGTCCATAGAAACCACACCTCAGGTTTGCTCTTGTTTACTAAAACCCAACAACACCAAAAGTGCAGTCTGACAACTTTCCTTATTATGAGGCTGAACAGAAGCCTGGGCCGGACACCTGATTTGAAGTTTAGGACCAGGGGCTGTGGACGGAGCAGGCCTGTGCTCGGGCAGGGCGGGGGGTGGGGGGGCAGGCGGGGCCGCAGCTCCAGGAGGAATCACAGGATGGCCAGGGGCTGTGGACGGAGCAGGCCTGTGCTCGGGCAGGGCGGGGGGGAGGGGGGGCAGGCGGGGCAGCAGCTCCAGGAGGAATCACAGGATGGCCAGGTGGGGCAGCCCATACAGAACCAGGCTGAGGGCCATGGGGTGCGGCTCCTGGTCTAGAGACTCCTCCCAGGAGGACTTCTCCTCCTCCTCCTCCTCCTTGCCATTGGTTGGAAGCTCCTCTGTGGAGGTGAGAGGGTAAGCTGAAGGGCTGTCTGGCACAGGTCCAGCACTGTTAGAGACTGGGAGGAAGGAGGGAGTGGGACAGGGAGGGCTGGGGTGGGACTGGGCTGGGAGGAGGGGACGGGGATGGGGGGGCTGTGGGAGGATGGGGAGCTGGGAGGAGGGGATGGGGGGGAATGGGGACTGGGCTGGGAGGAGGGGACAGGGATGGGGGGGCTGTGGGAGGATGGGGAGCTGGGAGGAGGGGACGGGGGGGGGAGAACGGGACTGGGAGGAGGGGCCAGGAGGAGGGGACGGGAAGGGAGGCCAGGGCTGGGAGGAGGGGACGGGGAGGGGCACAGAAAGGGAGAGGCAGCACTCCTAGCTCTGCCAGTGAGCCAGATGCAAAGTGAGGTCACAGGGGGTTCGCCCTGTGCCCAGCACTACCACGCTGCCTCTCTTGTCAGGGCACCGAAACTACGGCTTTGCTGCTGGCAACGGTGGAACTGTCCGCTCTGGTTGAGCCCAGTCCCTCCCCTCTGGCCACAAGGTTCTGGCGCAGTTAGGACCAGAGACTGGGCTCGGGCCTCTGTGCTGCCAGCAGTGCCCTTGCTCAGTCACGTGGGGAGGTGGCGGACTCCCTCCTGAGCCTCGGGCTCACACTTCCGCTCAGATCTTGGTGTTAGAGGCCTGGTCCTGCGCCCGCCTCGCATGCCCCCCGTCCATTGCCAAGCGGCAAGCTGGGTGCTCTGCGTGGCACAAGTCTATGCCAGATCCGGTCCTCATCTGTGAGGACGTCCGTCTTTCCATTGCCTCGAGAGGAGTCGTGCACTGTGAGCGCACTGTTACCGACCATGAAGGTTCATGATAGGCTTTTATTGAAAGCAAACCTTTTAACATCTATTTTAGAATCTATGTTGCCTAACACGTTGGGAGCCAGGCCAATCTGACTTCCACGTTGACAGCTGGTCATTTTCCTGACTACCCTGAGCAAAGGACTGACAGCCAAGCAACTGGCTGGACTGACCTCGTGCCTGGCTTCGAGCTCTCCGTGGAGAACCCGAGGAGGAAGCTACCTAGCAACACAGTTGCTTGCCGTGGAAGCACAAGCCTGGCTCTGGAAGGCACTGTTCCAGCTCTGCCTTTCAGAGGGCATGTGTCGGGCTTTCCATCACAAGCCTAGCGGACTATAGATGACCCTGAAGCCATTTCTGCCCAGGACTTCCCAGAGGCCCCGCAGAAGGCCTGTGATTGGTACAAGCACGTCTCCTTTTCACAAGACAGTGCTGTGAGGAGGCTAAACAAGCTTCCCACTGTGTCCCGCCATGTAACCAAGCCATTCAGCTCACGCTGAGAGCTAGCTAGAAGATTACTGCAAGGCTTTCCCCCTTGAGCTCATGTCCCAGGGGCCCTGTTCTGCAAAAGCGGCAGCATTACCCTGCCCCGCAGAGCCCTGAGGACAAACTGCACGGGGGCTTCTGCCTTACCCTTGCCGGCCATTTCACTGTGTTTCATCTTCTGCAGGAGATGGACTGTTCTCCCAACTGTCTTGCCAACGGGCAGCAGGTCTAGGACATGAGCAGCCCCTTAGGTGGGCCTCAAGCAGGTCGAGGACACAGCCGGTCAAGGTGGGGCAGCCCCTCCATGGGCCATGGCCGCAGCCTTGCGGGACCCAGGAACTTACTCTCCCACAGGAGGCTGGCCCTCCACGCATTGTCCTGCAGCACCGCTGGCCACTGGTTAGCAATGAGGCTCTTGACTCCCACCAGGCTCAGAAGGATGGCGGTCTCAATGGGCTTATCCAAGGAGGACTGCACCTTGCTGTGGGGCCAGCTGCCATTGGTGGGCACCCAGGGTCCCTGGCAGGCCCCCCTCGCTCCACCCCACCCACAGACCAGACCACGAGTTCCAGGAACACAGCCTTACAGTTCTGCAATAATTTCGCCTACAGCATGAAGTGCCATTTAATAAGAAATGGCATTTCTGGGGGCTTGTAAACTTCATCTGGCATCTGTGGATGCTGGCATGCCCACCCCGGAAGCCCTCCTGGTCCCAGCCTCCTGCCCGTACAGCAGGGACATCGGGCACCTCTTGCTTTCAGAGGTCTCTGCCTTCCTCCGCCGGCTCCTGTAAGAAGTCGTCTGGTCCAGCAAGACCATCAGCTGGCACTCTGCAGAGAAAGCCACTGTTCAGCAGCTGCATGCCCTGGCCCCAGCGTGCACAGAGGCCAGGCTGCAGGAGGTGAGGAAATGTGCACGGGGCCAGAGCTCCTACTGCAGTTCTGCCGGCTGTGGGAAGCCTGCAGGCATGCTGGGGGAACAGCTGCTGGCACCCCAAGGCCTGGCTGAAGTGCCCCAGGCTGAGAAGTGACCTGCACCTCACTCAACACCCCTCCCATGCTTGCAAGCAAGTGAATGGAAACTGAGGTCTCTGAAGTGAGGTGGGATCTGAGGACAGCAGTCCCTGCTGGGGCGGGTGCATTCTCCTGTGCCCTCAAGGGCCGGGAGGGGTTTGGCAAAGGAGGGAGGGTCCTTGCCTTGCAGATTCATGGCGGCCAGTCTTTCCACCAGTATGTGTGCCAGGAAGGTCTCCATCCCATAGAAGAAGAAGCCACTGCAGCTGGACAGGACCTGCTCCCAGTCGGCCTGGCTGCAGGGGGAGAGCCGTGGGCTTTCAGAGGCTGCGCCCGTGAGCACTGCCACAGTGCACGCTCAGTGCTCAGTGCTCGGTGCAGAGCTGCCTCCTGCCACCTGCACACGGCCCCCAACGCTCACCAATGCCTCAAGAGCCAACCTCTGCCCAGCAGCAGATTGCTAGAGGGCTGGGCCAAGCCCTGAAAGCTGGTACAGGGGTTTCCCTGAGGGCCCCGCACACAATGGTGCCCAGGGAAGGGAGACGGGTGGGTAGGGCTCCCGCCCCCCCACGGCCCCTTGCTCCATCAGTCCTGCCCTGGGCATCTCCTGTGGCGTGCCCACCACCCCCATCCCTGAAAGCCCGCTCATGTCCATCCAGACAGACCAAGGGCGGGCAGCATGTCCAAGGGAGCAGTGGGGGGGGGGACTTGGCCGGTCCTAGAGACCCCTCGCTGAGCTACCTGTCTGGGGCCTTGGGGTTCTGTCCTGGCCCCTGAGGCCAGGCCCCTGGCTGAGCCTGAGCGGGGGAGGGGCCTGGTCTGCTGCCCCTGAGCAGCGGCCTCCTCGGAAGCCCGATCCAAACCTTGGGAAGCTCTGGCCGCCTAGGAATCCCTCCCACTGTTCAGTAAACGATTCTCCAAACTTTTCCAAAATTTCCTGGGTCACAAAAACAGGGTCCATGGATTCTGAAACAGATTTACCAGCAGGCGAGATTTGCTGGGGCCGCCAGACCCTGGGAGCCCCGAGCAGTGGCTCAGAGGCCTAGGAGGCCACCAGAGGCACCCACCTATGCAACGGGCTTCTTTGTAGGGATCCACGATGACTGGACTGGGGTCAAGGACAAATAGGAACATGGGGGACAGGAGCATGGGGGGACAGGAGCATGGAGGATCAGGAGCTTGGAGGAACAGGAGCATGGAGGATCAGGAGCATGGAGGATCAGGAGCATGGGAGGAACAAGAGCATGGAGGATCAGGAGCATGGAGAAAGAGGAGCAGGGAGGATCAGGAGCATAGAGGATAAGGAGCAGGGAGGATCAGGAGCATAGAGGATAAGGAGCATGGAGGATCAGGAGCATGGAGGAACAGGAGCATGGAGGATCAGGAGCATGGAGGGTCAGGAGCATGGGGGGACAGGAGCATGGAGGATCAGGAGCTTGGAGGAACAGGAGCATGGAGGATCAGGAGCATGGGAGGAACAAGAGCATGGAGGATCAGGAGCATGGAGAAAGAGGAGCAGGGAGGATCAGGAGCATAGAGGATAAGGAGCATGGAGGAACAGGAGCATGGAGGAACACGTGCATGGAGGAACAGGAGCATGGGAGGAACAGGAGCATGGAGGATCAGGAGCATGGAGGATCAGGAGCATGGAGGATCAGGAGCATGGAGGATCAGGAGCTTGGAGGAACAGGAGCATGGAGGATCAGGAGCATGGGAGGAACAGGAGCATGGAGGATCAGGAGCATGGAGAAAGAGGAGCAGGGAGGATCAGGAGCATAGAGGATAAGGAGCATGGAGGAACAGGAGCATGGAGGAACAGGAGCATGGAGGATAAGGAGCATGGAGGATCAGGAGCATGGAGGATCAGGAGCATGGAGGAACAGGAGCATGGAGGATCAGGAGCATGGAGAAAGAGGAGCAGGGAGGATCAGGAGCATAGAGGATCAGGAGCATGGAGGATCAGGAGCATGGAGGATCAGGAGCATGGAGGATCAGGAGCATGGAGGAACAGGAGCATGGAGGAACAGGAGCATGGAGGATCAGGAGCATGGAGGATCAGGAGCATGGGGGGGGACAGGAGCATGGAGGAACAGGAGCATGGAGGAACAGGAGCATGAAGGATCAGGAGCATGGAGGAACAGGAGCATGGAGGAAAAGGAGCACAGAGGAACAGGAGCATGGAGGATCAGGAGCATGGGGGGGACAGGAGCATGGAGGATCAGGAGCATGGAGGATCAGGAGCATGGGGGGGGACAGGAGCATGGAGGAACAGGAGCATGGAGGATCAGGAGCATGGAGGATCAGGAGCATGGGGGGGGGACAGGAGCATGGAGGAACAGGAGCATGGAGGAACAGGAGCATGGAGGAACAGGAGCATGAAGGATCAGGAGCATGGAGGAACAGGAGCATGGAGGAAAAGGAGCACGGAGGAACAGGAGCATGGAGGATCAGGAGCATGGGGGGGGGGACAGGAGCATGGAGGAACAGGAGCATGGAGGAACAGGAGCATGGGGGGGGGACAGGAGCATGGGGGGGGACAGGAACATGGAGGATCAGGAGCATGGAGGAACAGGAGCATGGAGGAACAGGAGCATGGGGGGGGGACAGGAACATGGGGGGGCGACAGGAACATGGAGGATCAGGATCATGGAGGAACAGGAGCATGGGCGGGAAGGAGCATGGAATCACAGGGCCACAATGGTGTCAAAGGATACACTTGAAGCTGTCGGAGAGGATGATGATGCTGTTTGGAGGGATTATGCGGGGGGGGCTGCCCTGTAACACACAGGGTTCGGAGCTCTAGGGTAGAGGCACTGGGTGGGGTTAATATGGGCTGCCCCGCCCCGGGTGGACCTTGGCCAACTCCCTTCAGCCAAGGGAGAGCACTAGCCTGAGGCCTTGGCCTTGGCAGTCAGAACTCAAGGGCCTGAGCCCCAGAGCAGCCCCAGGGCCTCTGCCCGCCTACCTTTCCACCCCTTTTCCCTTTCTTCTTCATGTCTTTCCTTTTCGCCTCCTTTTTCATGGTACTTTCTGTGGTAGACAAGATGGGTAGCTATGAGCCAGCAGTCTGCACCAAGTGCCACTCAATTCTTCACTGCAGTGTGTGCACGACAATTCAACCATAAGAACTGCCCACTCCCATTCCCAGAAAGTCAACACAAATCATTTCTCAATGGTTCATGGGGTCCCTGGAATGGGCTGGGAGGGGAGCTCTGACGTGTCTGTGTGCATGTCCTGGGGTAGCCCGCCCCCCAACTCCCCGCGCCCCAGCAAGGGGACAAGGGCTTCCACCCCTCCCCCCAGCCGTCCCCAGGGGTCTGTGGGCAGCTGGCTGGCAGCCCTTCCCGTCGGCGCCTTTCCCTTGGTTTAGTGTGCCCAGGGACACAGGCAGCCTCTGATGGGCCCTCTCTGGCCTGCTGGGCCGTGCAGACGGCTCAGCGTCTGGGTCTGTTTGCTTTCAGGTTGGAAAGCGGCTGGCACGTTCTCTTCCTTGTCTGCAGAGTTCGGGGTTGCCGTGGCAGCGGGGTCTCTCCATGCTCGGTGGGGCAGCCCTGTACTCACCCACTCGCATCGCCTGGTTTCTCGTTTCTTAGCTAGGGCTCGGGTGGTTTCTGGTGGCCGCTGGAGGGTGTGTGCTTTGTATCTCTACCACATCACCAAGGATGGAAGAAGGGCCCAGCGGGCCCCTCCCTACGCTCTGCTCTGCTCCTGCCATGATTTTGACTCCAGGCGGAAGTCACTTCCTACCCGGCTCCTCCTTCCGGAGGCGGTTGCTCAGCATTTGGAGGGAGAACTCTCGGGACAGGGACTGGGTGGTCCCCAGGTTGAACACGGAGAGGCCTTCCAGTGGCAGTTCCAGAAGGTGCCTGTCTACAATCAGGACTGTGTCCACACTCTCCACCTGAGCTGTGAACAGGGAAACAATGGCAGCGTACATTCCAGGGGGACTCACCCCCAACAGGGGTGTGGGGGGACACCCATCCCGCGTGACTGCCCCAGGGTGGACACGTGTCCAGCACGCAGAGCCTGGGTGCCTGTGAGGCGCCAGGGGGCCACAGGAAGGCCTGACTGTGGAGCAGACCCGCCGCTGCCTGCTGGGAAGAGCCTGGCTGCACTGGTGCTCTGAATGACACCACCCTCTCTCCTTGGATTTTCTTCATTCACAAAGCAAGCTACGTTTGCTTTATATCAGCAGTTTCTTCCTTATTGGAATCATGGCCATTTTTAGGACTGAAATGCAGTTGAGCTGGGGCCTCTCATCTGGTCTAACCCGCTGTGGCTGGCAGTGCCTGGGCCCGGTGTCTCCCTGCACAGGCAGCGAGGCTGGTCAGGGAAGCACTCGCACTCTGGGAAGTCAAAGCTCTTTTTATTTTTTTTTGAAGGGTTATGTTGTCACAACCCCCTTAGCTGTGTACTGGATTAATTTCTTACGGCAGATACAAAGGCAAGATGAAAATTATTGAAATTGCCCTTTATAAAAAGAGAGGTTAGGAAACTTGAAGATTCCAGGAAAGAAAAAGGAACCTGGTACTTCCTTAACATCCTGGGCGCATGCTTTAAGCACATCCCTGCATTTTCCTGTGTGTCGAGTCAGAAGCACAGGGGTGCCCACTGCAAGTAGCCATAGGCCTTAAGGCCAACAGAAACCACATGTGGGTCCAGGGCGCTGCCGCCTACCCCTGGGAGACAATTCATCCTTTCTAGAAGCTTTATGGCTTCCTCTGTCACTTGGGATGCCCACCTGGGTGGAAGCCAGCTTCATCTCTGGCATAGGGTGAGACCCATCTATTCTCACTGGCAAGCGCACAGGGGGTCGTCACTGACTGCTGGCCTCCGAGGGCGGCAGCCATGTTATCCAACTTTCTCTCCCAGATAATGGCCATCAACTGTGTGCGGGGCCTTCAGGTCTCCTCAGCTGGCATGCAGGGAAACCCCAGATCACACGGCCACAGACTGTGTCCACACCTGCATCTTGCTGGCTGGACGCGTGGCCCCCTTCAGCTTTCCTTGAGAAGCTGTTCACAGCCCACCTCTTCCCATGATGCACACTTCTGTGGTCTGCGCCACCTGCCACCTACCGGTTGCATTAGACATTTTCTTCTCCTTCTCCTTCTCTTTGCCCTTTGTTTTCCCTGGATCAGCCACAAGCACAGGAACCGGAATTCTGAAAGTCAAAGCTATGGTCTCAGGCAGAGTGTGCCCGGGCGTCTCCACGGAGGTCCATTCACTGACAGAGGGCACTGGGACAGGCTAAGGCACCTTCATCCAGTGAGTCCTGGGTGCCACAGCTCAGACACAAACCTCAGGTGGCATGAGATCCCAGGAAAGTGACCAACCATGGTCTCAGCTCACTCAGGCACTCTATCTGGAGGCCTGGATTGGAGCTGGCCTCCATCTGCCAGGCTCCAAGGAACAACCTTTATCCCTCAGTATAATGCCCTCAGCTGGGTAAGAGGAAGGCTCATACCTTGCACAAGAGGAGGCCTGTGGCCCCACCACGGCCTCCAGAAGGGAGCCCATGGAGTACCTGACTTCTGGAAAGTTGAGCAGGGGAAACATGGGCCGCAGGTAGTTGTCCATGCTCTCCAGCAGGTTGTGGAGCCTCTGTAGACAGAGGTGTCTCTCTTTATCAGGCAAGGCCTCCAATTTCTGTACCAACACAAACCAGAGCCTGTCATCAAGTGTGTGAGAGGACCCTACACGACTCCACGCAGTTGAGCAAGCAGGTAGACTCAGGGAAGGACTGGGCTTCTGCCTTTGGAGAGTCTAGAGGGTGTAGATGCAGTCAGTCTCCATACACCCCTGGCTCTTGCAGTCCCAGGCCTCCCAGCAGTGCTCTGGAGGCCATCCTGAGACCCCAGAGACCTCTTATTCCCTCTGATGGCAACACGGGGGTTCCAACCTACAGGCCAGCTGGTGCAGTGGACAGAGGCTGCCAGGGCCCCTCCAGAGTCAGACTCAGCCCAGAGAGAGTGGCCCACACTGGGCCTGGCAACCCCCGCCAGGGTCCTGCTCTCCCAGCCCACGTGTGCCTTCTGAAGCCCCGGTGTCAGGTGTGTAGGTGTGCTGCGTACCTGAGCTTGGGTCTGGGTCAGCTTCCGGAAGTGATGGAAGCTGGCCAGCACGTCTGAGAAGGCTGCTGGGCTCACAGTCATCCTCATCACCTTGCAGTGGCCTGTGGAGACCCAGGGCTGTGCCGAGCTGCTGGGGCGAGGTTCACACGCAGCCCAGCCCTTCCCGACGGCAGGCCTTGCTGCAGCACGAGCGGGACAGCGTGGGGCAGACCCTGGCACTACGCCTGGCTCCGCAGCCCAGCCCTTCCCGACGGCAGGCCTTGCTGCAGCACGAGCGGGACAGTGTGGGGCAGACCCTGGCACTACGTCTGGCTCCTGCAGAGCCTGCATTTCCTCATGGCCAGGTGTGTGCTTGGAGCTTCTCCAGGGAAGGCCTTCTCCTCCAGAAGTGGGGCCAGCGGGAAGTGCGAGGCCCACAGCAGGGGCAGTCACTCCCGTGCCATCACGCCCCAGGCCCCAGCTCACCGCTCACTTGCGTCAGTTTCCCCTTGGCCGAGGGCGTGAACTTGGGCTTCTCGTAGGCAGCTGCATACAGTCGGGTCCTGTGGGTTGAGCACAGTCGCCAGCCAGCCCTGGAAAAGGCGCCTCAAGGCCCGTGGGTCCCAGACGGGCCCGGCACGTCAGCGTGCCCCAGGGGGGCGCTGCCAGGGTGAGACCGCCCTCCACCCTTCAGGCCTGGATCCCACGGGAGCCGCCCACACGCGCCTGCTTTCCGCGCCGTCTCAGTGCTGACCTTGTGTTCCAGGACCACCACGGAGACGCCCCCCACCCCCAACACACTGGCCTGGCTGTGACAGAGCAAATTCTGGCCTTTCCCAGAGGGATCAGAGAGGGACATCTCGGGGCCCTGGACCTGTCTGTCCATGCTCGGCTGGCGGTGAGGCTGGGCCGTGGGCAGCCGGCCTTCTCCACAGGCTGGGTCGGGCGGAACGGAATCTTACCTGTCTGGTGAGTGGTACAGGAAGACCGCCTGGATGGAGGACGGAAGCTCGCTCAGAAAGGTGAAATGCTGCTCGGTGACGGAGAGGCTCTCCCAGGCCTGAGAGTGTCCAGGAGAGGCCATTTCAGCGGGTCCTGGGGCTCCCTGCCTGGCTTTCCCGCTGGGGCTGGGAGCTGCCTCCAGGGGGAGACAGAGGCAGGCCACAAGTGTGAGAACCCGTGCCTCCCTGTCCTGCCCTCCGCCCTCTCCTGTGGCAGGGCCAGGTGTGCTGGCCCCAGACGTCCATGGAGCCAGCCCTGCCAGCCGCTGCTGTGCAGTGACATCTTGGTGGCTTAGCCCTTTGTCATCAGCCTCCCTCCTTATTTTCCTCCATTCACCTCCCAGCCTCCCTCTTCCACTACCAGCCTTCCTCCTTGTCCTCCTCCTCCAGTCCACCTTCCAACTTCCCTCCTTGTCCTCCTCTCCACCTCCTGACCTTCCTCATCCTCCCATGAGTCTTGGTTCACCTTTTTTCTTTCTGAGTAACAGCTTTTGTTTTTGTTTTTGTTTTTCTTTTTTCCAGTCCTGGGCTTGAGCTCAGGGCCTGAGCACTGTCCTTGGACTTTCTCAAGGCTAGAGCTCTACCACTTGAGCCCCAGCACTACTTCCCACTTTTTCTATGTATGTGGTACCGAGGAATCGAACCCGGGTCTTCATGCATGCTAGGCAAGCACTTTAACCACTAGGCCACCCTCCCTGCCCCTTAACAGCTCTTTTAAGGCAGCCCACAGTTACAGCTCCTCCTCATTCAATCCAACAACTTCCATCCTGGAGCTATGAGTCTTGTACTCTTCTTCTCCTGTTGTCTTTTGAATTGATGCAGTACTATTGTAAAATCGTGTCTTTTTGTTTACTTAGTTGCACATTGTTTTCTGGGTGCTGGTAGGAGCTGCAGATAGGCAGGCTTTCTGGAAATGCGAGTTCTACCATTTCTCTGCTCCTGAAAGGCCATGGGTGTTGAATTCTATTCTCTGGCAGAGACCAGCCATGGGGTGTCACCATCTGTCCCTCATTCTCACCTTTGAACTGTTACTGTCGTCCACTGTGGCTCTGCCATGCTGCTCGAGGCTCATAGGATGTTGTAGCTCACACCATGGCACTTTCCTTTTTTTTTTTTTTTTGCCAGTTGTGGGGCTTGAACTCAGGGTCTGAGCACTGTCCTTGGACTTTTCTCCAGCTTTTTTCTATGTATGTGGTACCAAGGAATTGAACCTGGACCTTCGTGCATGCTAGGCAAGCACTCTACCACTAGGCCAAACTCCTGGCCCTTCTTTTTTTTTTCTTTTGGTTGATTGTAGGGCTTGAACTCAGGGCTTGGGTGATTGTCACTGAGCCTCTACCACTTGAGCCACAGCACCACTTCCAGTGCCAAGACATTTTTATCTGCATGTTTTGCTTGTGCATTACCCCTGGTCAGATCTCAGCCCTCTCCTGACTGCTGATGAGACTGCCTGAGACGATTGGCCAGCCTCCTTTTGCGTTTTCTTTTATTATCTGGTCACAGATTGCTTTGGGATTTCATGTGCCTAGAAACATCTTCATGTACCTGCCTTGTGAACTATATTTTTGCAGACTGGAGGCTCTTTCCTTTGGCCTGGTCATGTGCTGTTCTCTTCAGATGCTCAGATGAATCTCACCGGGCCTCCTTGTACCCAAGGGGCGATTTTCCTGGTGTGTGTGTGTATATGTGTGTGTGCGTGCATGCGTATGTGTGCATGTGCATGTGTGTGCATGTGTATATGTGTATGTGCCTCCTTGTACCCAGGGGGTGATTTTTCTGGTGTGTATGCATGTGCATATGTGCACATATGTATATGTATGTGCTTGTAAATGCTTGTGTACGTGCATGTGTGTATACGTGTGTGTGTGTGTGTGTGTGTGTGTGTGTGCGTGCGCGCGCGCATGTGTGTGCTTTCACATACTGGGGTTGGTAAATCCCCAAGCCTGGGGATCTTGTGAGCACAGGATGTGCATCTTAACCTTTCCTGAAGACTCAAACAAATGCACCCTTGTTGTCATTTGAACTTCTCCAAGTCTGCTGCTGCTGCAGCTGGCGTCCTCTGCCTGGACTCCAGGCACTATCGCCTCTGTGCACTGAGCACCAGCTTCCCTGGACTTGTGCTCTGGGAAGGGCTCTGCCCTAGGTGGCATCTCCGTCCTGGCACACTGGCGTGATGATGGCTGCCTCAGCCGAGGGCTCACCTCAGAATGCAGCATGGGGCTCTGGTCCACACTGGTATTCTGCTCATGGACACAGCCCTGCTGTGCAGCTTTTGTTGTCTTGACCAATAACAACCACCTAGGAAGGCATTTATATCCCCAGGAGGGATTCTCCCCCACCCCGGGTTGAACTGAAAATGCATGGCCTCTTCCTCTAGGGTCCATTGTCCAGGCTGGACCTCAGATTTTGAGCCTCTACTCTTCTTCCTTCTCTTGAGTCCCAGAGAGGCTGACCTCCCACGTCTATAGACAATTATTGTCACAAAGGCCAGGGTGGGGACAGTGACGCCCTCCAGCGTCCTGTGCTGCGTGGCCTGACCCCAAGGTGGGGTCTGGGAGGCCCACTCACAAAGGACCACGGAGGCCAGGCTCCTCCTGCTGATTTCCCACTGTTTGTGAACTTCATGGTTTTGTTTGTCCCGAGGACAGCAGAGGTGCGGGATAACTCCACGGGCACTAGATGCTCGCGGAGCCGGGAGGGGAGGGCGGTGGTTGGGGCATGTGCTGGGCAGAACGGGTCACAGGACATCGGCTCCGTGCCTGGGCACTGGGGCTTCGCACCCCGCAGGGCACCAGAGGGCCCTGGCTCTGGAGACCCGGGCCTGCCGGAGCAGAGCGGGGGCATGGAGGTCTGGGGACCCTCCCCGGTCACCTTGAAGGTGGCGGTCAACCTCTGCTCCACGGTGGTGAACAGGCTGGTGGAGGTCTTGCCCTGCTGCCTCAGCTGTCTGTGGAGCTGCAGCAGAGCCGCCAGCTGTGAGCTGCTGGTGTTGGCCGTGGCCTTGAGCAGCACCTCCTGCATCATCTCCGAGGCGGAGCAGCTCTGAAACAGCCCAGGGAGGCGGTCATGCGCAGTGCGACCCCGTGACCCCTGCGGGCCCTGGGGTGGGTGGGCAGGAGCTGGCCAGGAGGGGCACAGGGCAGACACTGCCCTGGCTTCCTTGGCCTTGGTCCACACAGGACTGGGTGTTCACTGGCGCCGGGCAGGACCCGGGGCAGGGCACAGAGAGCCTTGGGGCCGCCCAGGACCGCGCTCAGGCCAGGGCCTCCGGTGAGACCTCGCTGAGTGCATGGGGCCGGGCTGTACCTGAGACAGAGCCAGGAACTGGCAGGTCGTGGGGGCATCCAGCGTGCCCGTGCACTCCACCATTTCCAGGCTGGCAGCGGCTGCAATCTTCAGCAGCCTGTTGCCCAGGGCAGTGTGCAGGCACTGCAGCAGCACCTCGGACGCCTGCGCCAGGTACCGTTGAGCCAGCATCATCTTCTTCTGTGGGCCAGACCAGCGTCAGCCTGGGGCTCCCCTCGTGGCAGCCACGGAGCGGCGGGTGGCGGGCGCACCCACCTTCAGACTTTCAGCTTTCTTGCTGTGCTTCCCAAGGCCTTCCCTGAAGACCGGAGCCTCCCTGATGAAGGCCTCCGAGCCCCTCCTCTCGGCCTCCATCTCCAGCGACTGGAGTCGGCTCACCTTGGCACCCACCTGGCACACACAGGGCAGGACGAAGGTGCGTGAGGGCTCCTGTAGGCCGGGTGGCTGGGGCCAGGGTCTGACCTGTCACGGCCTCAGGCCTGCTCTGCTCAAGACCAGCTGTGTGGACATGGACAAGCTGTGGCTTGAGAGGCTCCAGTGCCCAGGAGTGGCATCCAGGGTGGGCCAGCACTCCAGGAGGACAGACCCGTGCCACAGGCCTGGAGCCAATCACTTCCCGGGGGTCCAACTACCCAGCCTTCTACTCCAAGGTTCCTACTGTCGAGTTGTTTGGAAACACCCTGTCTGACAAGCAGTCAGCATCCCACCATCTGAAGTCTCAGTGTGGTCAAGAGATGAACACTGGGCGAGCCACGGGTGTGGGCAGGGCGGCTGGGACGGGGTGGGGCCTTGGCCTCGTGGGATCACAGGGTGCTACTTGGTATGCGGCTAAATGCACTCCCTGTTGCTGGCTGGTAAGAGGCCATGTACACAAAGGCCTAGGACAAGGCCAGAGGACAATGCCCCTTGTGCTGGCCACATGGCACCCCAGGTGTCCTGCCCGGCTGTTGAGAGCACCTACAGAAACCCAGGCTGGAGCCACATGCAGCCTCACAAAGCCCAAAGGACCGAGATCTTGTATCAAGGCACAGTGGAGTCATACTGGAGGTCTGTGAACACAAGCCTGCCTTGAAATGAAACACAGTCCATAGAGTCACCATATCATAAGTCAAGGAATCTAAAAACAACCTCAACGAAACCGTGGGATGTAAAAGCCCTACAGACTGACATGGCGAATGACAACACTACCCACCACCGTGGCAGGACTTTGTCAAAACAGCTCTTAGAGGACAGAGCCTGCCTATGAAGAGGGAAAGGCCAGAAGGCTTTCATTTCCAGAAGCCATGCAGCGGCAGGAAGCCACATCTAAGGGCAAAGAAGAAAGCAAGTAGCAGGACATGGACTAGAGACCCTAGCCAGGGGAGTGGAGTGGCTGCAAGCCCCACCTGGTGGTCGCTGCAAGCTTGGCCAGGGCTCCTTGTGTGTCACCAGCTCCACCCTGCTGCCAGGAGGCTTGGGGTTTCGGGGGGCTTCAGGCGGGTTCGTGGCCACGGCTGAGCCCTGTGGCTTCCCCAGTGAAGGCCTCACCCTGCCCAGATCCTGCAGGCTCAGGACAGACCTCCCGAGGGGCTGACCCGATGGGAGCTGCTGGGGTTGGAGATGAGTGGCTACTAGGCCACTAAGCTGCTAAGCTGGGTTGGAGTGTCCACTGCGGGGGCTGGCTGGTTGGGGCAGATGCTGCCTTTGAGAAGGGTATTTGAAAAGGGGCTCTGGGGACATCCACGCTGGCCAGGACCCTGATGGGCAGCCATGGTAGGCCTTCTCAGAGGCTCCTGTGTGCTCTGAGCAGCAGGCAACTGGGAGTGGAAACTGCTTTCTGGCTCCCTGGCTGTGGGCGGGGGGAGTGCAGGTGGGCAGGGGCTGTGCAGGGTCGGGCTGTCCTCACGGGGCACACATGTACCCCATTGCCGGCACAGGGAAGTGTGTGTTCTCAGCATCCCCGTGTCGACAGCCAGGCACCTACCAGGAGGCCCTCCTCCCAGCAGAAGGAGGGGCGCACGGGGTCCGTCTGCACAGCCAGCAGGCGCAAGACCTTCCCGGTCAGGCCCAGGAACTTGGCCCGGGTTTCCACGCAGCCCACGCACAGGGGCTGCATGCTCTCCAGCTGCACCAGCGCCATGTGCACCAGGGTCCGCTTCAGGGTGAACCATCGCTTCAGGAAGACGAGGAGGAAGCCTGGTTACTCCGTGCCCGGGACCCAGGCCCGCCCGAAGCCCGCAGCCCCTCCAGCCCAGCACCCCGGGGCCTTGAGGCTTGTGCACAGTTGGAGTCACCTCAAGTCCAATTGTAGGGCCATTTTTGATCCTAAAGTTTTGATACAATATATTCAATATTCGTACATTTGTTTACGATTAAACTGACTCGTTCTTCATAGCATCTAAGAAGAAGGACATCAGACAAAAGTGTTCCTTTCCAAAGCTGGGCATTTCCCCGTGCCCAGCTGCCCTGTGGTGCCCGGCCTCTCCATGCTAGGCAACTGCAAAGCCCATCCATACACTTTGTGCTGAACCTTGTGCACGGGGGCCTTCGGTGTGTGGAACCCTGCCACCCGCAGCCCCGGGCGCCCGCCGTCACCAGGCCCATGTCCGGGTAGTCTCTGTTCTGCATGAACTCATCCAGCAGCTTCTCCGTGGAGCTCAGCTCCCAGCGACTCTCCAGCTTCTCCCGCCACATGAACTGCATCAGGTCCACACACGCCTTCACCAGGCGCAACTTGACAAAGGCCAGCCTCCGCATCAGCGGGGAGTTGACATTCTGCAACTGAGGGGGGGAGGTTCTGTCATGAGAGGTGAGTGAGATTCTGTCATGAGAGGGGAGGGGAGGTTCTGTCATGAGAGGTGAGTGAGATTCTGTCATTAGAGGGGAGGGGAAGTTGTCATGAGAGGGGAGGGGAGATTCTGTCATGAGAGGGGAGGGGAGGTTGTCATGAGAGGGGAGGGGAGGTTCTGTCATGAGAGGGGAGGGCAGGTTCTGTCATGAGAGGGGAGGGGAGGTTCTGTCATGAGAGGTGAGTGAGATTCTGTCATGAGAGGGAGGGGAGGTTGTCATGAGAGGGGAGGGGAGGTTCTGTCATGAGAGGGGAGGGGAGGTTCTGTCATGAGAGGGGAGGGGAGATTCTGTCATGAGAGGGGAGGGGAGGTTGTCATGAGAGGGGAGGGGAGGTTCTGTCATGAGAGGGGAGGGGAGGTTCTGTCATGAGAGGTGAGTGAGATTCTGTCATTAGAGGGGAGGGGAGGTTGTCATGAGAGGGGAGGGGAGGTGGTTCTGTCATGGGAGGGGCCAGCCAAGCTGAGGAGACATGACTGACATCTGCACTGCACACACCCACTGCATGCAAATGGACACAGGTAGGTCTGCAGGCAGCTCACCCCGGCAAGGTAGGAAGACCACCCACACCCCTGAGGTCCAGAAGTGCGGCTGACACCTGGGGCCCAGCACCCTCTGCGGTTTCTCCCCTGCTCCTGCCAAAGTGAGCCGCTGCTGAGGCTCAGCTTCTAACCATCCCAGCCTGGCCAGCACCTTTGCCCAGGCGGTGGAGCCGGGTCCCCTCCTGGGGAGAAGTCCCATGGTTTTAGCACGTGGCGAGTCTGGTGAGGAGGGAGTGCAAGGCTGTCTTCTCCAGCCCTCCACAGCGCTGCCTCACACCTCCTCTCAAAGCCCGCTTCCCCCAGCCAGGCCTCCGGGATCTGCTTGTCTATATTTACACTAAGCACACACTGCCGTCATTCCTGACTCAGAGAACTTAAACTTAGGTACAATTAGAGTTCTAATTTGGTTGTTTATTTTTTTTAATTTTTTTCAAGGTGTGGGTAATTTTAGATCTTTTGCATTCCCACGTAAATTTTAAAATAATTTTGTCAATACCCTTTAAAAAGCTTTCAGTGATCTTGATCAGAATTTCGGGTTGACATCCAAGCAATATTAAAGATTCTGACCCATAAAGATGGTATTGTCTTCAGATACTTACATCTTTAATTTTTTCAGCAGTGTTTTTTTTTTTTTTTGCCAGACCTGGCCTTGAACTCAGGGCCTGAGCACTGTCTTGGGCTGTCTCAAGGCTAGAGCTCTACCACTTGAGCCACAGCACCACTTCCAGCTTTTTCTATGTATGTGGTACTGAGGAATCGAACCCAGGTCTTTATGCATGCTAGGCAAACACTCTACCACTAGACCAAACTCCCGGCCTGTATATTATTTTCTATATAATCATGGTATTTGTGAATAAAGACAATCCTACTTCCTTGTGTTTGTTCTAGAATGTTTTACACATGATATTCCATTATTGCTGTGTGAAATGCTGAAAATATCTATTAGTTAATAATAGTCAAATTGGTTAATTTACGTGTTTGCTGATTTTATGTCTACTTGTTCAACTAGTAGTAGATGGGGTATTGACGCTCCCAGCTCCAATGATAGATTTATTTATTTCTCCATTGCAATTTTATCAGATTTTGCTTCATTTATTTCAAGCTCTGAAACAAAGTGCACAAGTATTTAGATGTCTGTGCTGTCTTGAGCTTCTGACCCACTTACCATGAGATGTTTGCTGAAATCTACCTCTGCTAACACACCTATTCTTACTTTCAACTGGAAATCCCCCCTCCTTTGGCCTTTAACCTACTTACTTCTTCATGCTTAAAGAAGCTTTTTAAAAATAGGCAACACTCCTAGCTACTCAGGAAGCTGAGATCTGAGGATCGCGGTTCAAAGCCAGCTGGGGTACTATAGACCTTGAGACTCTTATCTCCAATTAACCATTAGAAAACTGGAAGTGGCCCTGTGGCTCAAGGGGTAGGGCGCTACCCTTGAGCTGAAGAGCTGAGGGACAGTGCCCAGGCCCAGAGTTCAAGCCCCACAATCAACAAAAACAAAATAGGCAACCCAATGTTGGGGTTCACTAATATGGTCTGGCAAAATTTCAGGGAAGATACAGGCGTGTGCTGCCACTCTGAGGGCACCGAGGTAGAAGCCAGGCTGGAGGAGCAGCCAGGTTCCCATGCCGGGGAATCCGCTTCCACACTGCCTCCTGTGGACAGGTGCCCCGCCCCTCCGCTCATCACCGCCTGGCACCACCCCGGAAGGCCTGAGCCTTGACTCCTTTCGTGTACTCTGTCTGGAGGGGAGAGTGCGTCTAGCCTCTGTTCCTCTACCTCCGTGTGGGGGTCACCTGGTTTAAGAGGAGCCAGGGCCGTGAACAGGATGGGGACAGGGAGCCGCACCAGTACGTACGTCCTGGAGTGACAGTAACCCCTGAATCTGGTGGAACAGCACCTCTTCTTCAGCCACAGCTCTCCTAGCCACGTCATAGGCTTCCAGGTAAAATGATATCTTCTGTTGTTCATCTTTCTTCTTTTGGGCACATAACCTTCATAAGACATGAAAGTGGAGTTCAGAAAACAAAGACGTGAAAACAAATGCTATTAGCACTGACGGTCATATATAATCTTCATATGATTATATTGTATCTGTGGTTAACTTAAAACATGTTGGGTGTCTTTCTTTGCGGGGAGGAGGGTGGTTCTGGGGCTTGAAATCTGAGCCCGAGTTCTGTCCTTGAACTTCTTTTGCTTAAGACTAGTGCTCTACTGCTTGAGCCAAGCACCACTTCTGGCTTTTCTATCTCCCTCCCGTCTTTCATCCCTCCTGTCCTTCCTTCTTTCCTTCCTTCCCTCCTTCCTTCCTTTCTTTCTTTTATAAGCAATAGTTCATGGACTTTCTTGCACAGACTGGCTTCAAACCGTGATACTCAGATCTCAGTCTCCTGAGTAGCCAGAATTATAGGTATGAACCACTAGAGCCTGGCTACATAGTCTCCATATGTTTTGTGTCATTTATTTGTTCATTGTACCTGTCCTGGGCCTGGCCTCAGAGCCTGGGCCCTGTCCTGAGGTGTTTTCTCCAGTGGGAAGGCTGGCACTTCACCACTTGTAACTGTCCTGGGCCTGGCCTCAGAGCCTGGGCCCTGTCCTGAGGTGTTTTCTCCAGTGGGAAGGCTGGCACTTCACCACTTGTACCTGTCCTGGGCCTGGCCTCAGAGCCTGGGCCCAGTCCTGAAGTGTTTTCTCCAGTGGGAAGGCTGGCACTTCACCACTTGTAACTGTCCTGGGCCTGGCCTCAGAGCCTGGGCCCTGTCCTGAAGTGTTTTCTCCAGTGGGAAGGCTGGCACTTCACCACTTGTAACTGTCCTGGGCCTGGCCTCAGAGCCTGGGCCCTGTCCTGAGGTGTTTTCTCCAGTGGGAAGGCTGGCACTTCACCACTTGTACCTGTCCTGGGCCTGGCCTCAGAGCCTGGGCCCAGTCCTGAAGTGTTTTCTCCAGTGGGAAGGCTGGCACTTCACCACTTGTAACTGTCCTGGGCCTGGCCTCAGAGCCTGGGCCCTGTCCTGAGGTGTTTTCTCCAGTGGGAAGGCTGGCACTTCACCACTTGTAACTGTCCTGGGCCTGGCCTCAGAGCCTGGGCCCAGTCCTGAAGTGTTTTCTCCAGTGGGAAGGCTGGCACTTCACCACTTGTAACTGTCCTGGGCCTGGCCTCAGAGCCTGGGCCCTGTCCTGAAGTGTTTTCTCCAGTGGGAAGGCTGGCACTTCACCACTTGTACCTGTCCTGGGCCTGGCCTCAGAGCCTGGGCCCTGTCCTGAGGTGTTTTCTCCAGTGGGAAGGCTGGCACTTCACCACTTGGAGCCACAGCTCCACCTCCGGCTTTTCGCTGGTTAACTGGACATGAGAGTCAGAGATCAGGCTTCTGAGTAGTTAGAATCACTGGTGCCTGGCTCAATATATTTTAAAGCAAGATGAAGACACTCTGCAGAGCACAGTAGGTCCCCGTGACACTGTGTTTGCAGGCAGTGGAGTTGGTCCAGCAGTGTCTCCTGTGCAGCCCACAGCAGTGGCCGCTCTGATGGCCCCGGCTGCTGCTTCTCCCCTGGGCCCAGGGTGGTGTGACAACACGCTGCTGCTGCTGCTGTTGCTGCGCATGGCAGGCGTCAGGATGGCCCACGTGGGATTTGTTTGTGTGGAAGGTGTGCAGGTGCCCGAGGCAGAGTTGGGGAAGGGTCTGGAGGATGCTGCCTGGGAGGGCTCTGCAGGCAGGCACAGGGTCAGGGGTGGGCACAGGTGGAGAGGAGCTGCTGGGTCCAGTGGAACTGCAGCTGCGGTGGCTGCCACAGCTGGCCTGGCAAAGGTCGCCTCTCTGGCTGTTCAGAAGGCACCACTGCCAGGTCACCTAGACCCTCACCCTTCCTACTGCTGTTATGAAGAACCCCAAGCAGCGCTCACCGCTTCAGCTTTGCGCGGGCCACTCTCAGGTCCAGGCAGTGGGTTTGGTACCCACAGCTGGAGCACCGCTCCTCTGTCTCCTCCAGGTGCTTGTCCAGCTTCTTCAGGGCTCCCGGGGTCTCGCTGGTGGCTGAGCTCTGAGCCATCTGCAGCTGGAGGTACAGGCACCTGCGGGGGCCTCAGGTTGAGCTCTGCTGCCCAGAGTCAAAGCCCCAGAGCCCAGCGGGGCACAGCAGTGCTGGGGCCTCGTTCCCTCCCTGGTGGGGACCCGTGCAGTCCTCCTCCCCAGCACAGGCTCCTGAACTGCGCATGGGACACGAGGCCCAGGCTGTCATGCCAGGCGCTGACTCGGGGCCTCCACACGGCACGGGCAGCTCTATGGACGCAGGCTGCACCCCACGAGAGGGAGCGCAACAGAAAGCAGCATGGTGGAAGCCAAGCCAAGCCCACGGCTCCAGCACTTCTCCAACAAGCAAGAGCAGGCACCGCAGAGGGCGTTCTCAGCCCCTCAGCTGGGCCCCCAGGGACCTGCAGACGGCCTGGACAGGAGAGCCCAGCCACAGCAACCCACCTAGCATCGAGGTCCATGATGAAGAATGCCAGAACTGGTTCCTGGTTAGGCCGTTTTTTCTGGAGGAGCCTGAAGACACTGATGAGTTTTTGATACAGGCAGCAAACCTAGAGGTGAGAAAGCCCACCATGACTGCATCACTCAACAGGGGAAGGGACAGAGCCCAGCCCAAGAGACAGCCCAGCCCAGGGACAGAACCCAGCCCAGGGACAGAGCCCAGCTCAGGGACAGAACCCAGCCCAGGGACAGAGCCCAGCTCAGGGACAGAGCCCAGCCCAGGGACAGAGCCCAGCTCAGGGACAGAGCCCAGCCCAAGAGACAGCCCAGCCCAGGGACAGAGCCCAGCCCAGGGACAGAACCCAGCTCAGGGACAGAGCCCAGCCCAAGAGACAGAGCCCAGCCCAAGAGACAGAGCCCAGCCCAGGGACAGAGCCCAGCTCAGGGACAGAGCCCAGCCCAGGGACAGAACCCAGCTCAGGGACAGAGCCCAGCCCAAGAGACAGAGCCCAGCCCAAGAGACAGAGCCCAGCCCAAGAGACAGCCCAGCCCAGGGACAGAGCCCAGCCCAGGGACAGAACCCAGCTCAGGGACAGAGCCCAGCCCAAGAGACAGAGCCCAGCCCAAGAGACAGGGCCCAGCTCAGGGACAGAACCCAGCCCAAGGGACAGAACCCAGCCCAGGGACAGAGCCCAGCCCAGGGACAGAGTCCAGCCCAGGAACAGAACCCAGCCCAGGGACAGAGTCCAGCCCAGGGATAGAACCCAGCCCAGGGACAGAGCCCAGTCCAGAGACAGAGCCCAGCCCAGGGACAGGGCCCAGCCCAGGGACAGAGCCCAGCCCAAGAGACAGAACCCAGCCCAGGGACAGAGCCCAGTCCAGGGACAGAGCCCAGCCTGGAGGACAGAACTCAGCCAGGGGGACAGAGCTCCCACTTCTCCCACCAAGCACCTCTGTTGGCTCTCACCGAGACTTCTCTCCCCAAGTCTTCTGAAGACAGTATGGCCTCGGCCAGTGTCAGGGTGGACTTGTACCAAAACTCCTCACTTCCCCCCAGCTGCTGGGCCTTCTCGATCATTCTCTTAGCTTTTCCATAGTTGTTCTCCTTGTTGGCCAGCTGTGCCAAGAGAAGCAGGCACTGGGCCTGTGCACAGGGGTCATGGAGATCCTGGAAGAGCACAGTGGGCGTGTGGGTGTGACAGCGAGAGGAGGTGGGGGTGGGGAGGCAGAGGCAGAGCAGCCAGGAGGGGCAGGTGCGTGTGGAGAGCGGGGGGCGGGGGGTGAGCTCGCAGACGCTCTGGGCCTCAGGCCTTTTCCTCTGGTCCTAGGCTTCTCTGGCTGCTAAAGAAAGAGGCCTCCTCTTCTCCCAGGAGTGACATCTACGCGTGCATGTTCCCTCAGAACCCTGTCCCTTGGCGTCTCCTCTAGACCAGCACTGTGGTGGACAGGAGTCTCTGAGTGCAGTGGGTCCCCACCTCCGCCCACTCTAGGCACCCCACTGGCAGCTTGTCCTCTGTCTGTGTCAGCGTTGCTGTGTGTGACAGGTCAACAGGCCACCTGGCAGACAGCCAGCGACGGGGTGGGGAGGGGTCCCCTTCTGTGGAAGAGCATTTCTGGCCTCTGGGTCAAGCCAGCGCGAGGTTCTGTGGTGGTGACAAGAGGGTAGAGGACATGTCCTCAGCCCCAGCTTGTCCCACCACCCGCCCTCCACAGGGAGGCAGAGCCCAGGAGGATATCCACGCCATGCCATCCTGGAGGGTGAGGCTTCCAGGGTCGAAGCACAAGGGCTTCGAGGGGGGTGCGAGCCGGCCACACTCAACACTGCTGCGCGGGGCGGCCAGGCCCTGAGCGCCTGAGCAGTGTCCAGCAGGCAAAGACAAATTCAGCCCTTCCCAGGGACTCGCTGAAGTCCCAGAATGGGCACAGATGCCATGGCGCTCAAGGCTGAAGACATGCTAGAGCAAGGCCAAGACGGAAGCCCGGGTGGGCAAAGCGGAGTCTTGCTCCTGGAGCAGCAGCGCTGGTTGGCAGAGGACACCACGGGACTCCCGAGCTCCTCCCCGCCCTCCAGAATTACGTCAGGAAGCAAACAGAAGCGGGACGGGCCACAACACGCCCCGACACAGGACCATAAGGCTAAAACCCAGCCGTCAGAGGGGAAAAGATGGGCAAATGGTAGGAAAGACAGACAGACCTGCCAGAGACCCATTCCCACAGAAGGGACTGGACACAGAGACGCTTCTGAAGACACAAAGGTGTTTCCTGGACGCTGCTGCCCCACTGTGTGCAGGTGGAGGGTGTGGCCTTGCTGGCCTGGGCTCCTTGCCTGGAAAGCTTGATGGGCCTCAGACAGGAGCAGCCGCGCCGGCTGGAACAGGTCCATGCTCAGGAGCACCTCAGCCTTAAGCATCCACAGCCGGGGGTAGGAGGTTCCCTGGAGCCCCTTCCCCGTCTCCGCATTCACCTCCAAAATCTGCAAGAAACCATGGGCCTTAAGCCACCTGACCGTATGCCCTGCTCTGGGACATGTGCTGGCCAAGGCGGCATAGCCCAGCAGAAACCGGTGTCCTGCTCAAGGGCCCGTCTCCACCCATGTGCTGCCAGGGCCTCTGGAAGGCCGGCCCTGGGATGGACTGCCAGGGCCCCAGGCAGAGGTAGCTTGGTGAGGCCTCTGGGCTTGCCACAGCCTATGGCTGTGCACAGCAAGTTAATGCTGGCTCACAGCCAGGCCCCCATCACCCCTGGCTGTGGCCCCTGGGCCGTAGCAGTGGGGTTTTACCTTGTCCTGGGCTATCAGTGGCTTCACTTTCACTGGGGAGCCTGGAGCTGACAACTCCATCCAGATAGGCATACTTTCTTCTATCACAGGCTCCCTGGTCTTCGTCTTTTTAAATGCAACCTCTTTTCTGCAGCTATCGTAAGTGAAACAGCCAACATGCAACAGAGAAGAGCCAATGGCCACTGACTGTCAGTTCCCCTCGTGATCAAACACAGCAGTGAGAAGCATTCCTGCACTCCTGTTTAAAAGCCTGAACACGGGGCCTGGGAGTTTGGCCTTGTGGTTAGAGCGCTTGCCTAGCATGCATAGAGACCCAGGTTTGATTCCTCAGAACCACATACATAGAAAAGCCGGAAATGGTGTGGCTCAAGTGGTAGGGCACTATCCCTGAGGGGAAAAAATAAGCCCAAGGACAGTGCTTTGACCCCGAGTTCAATTCCCAGGCTGGAAAAAAAAAAAAAAAAAAGCCTGAACACAGTTGGGCCTGGTAGGGTTGTGGTTCCCAGATCCACGCTGGTAACTGTCTCCCTCTGGAACTACCTGGCACAATGACTCCGAAGTTTAATATGAATCTCAAACTTCACACACCCTGCTGCCCCCACCCCAGCTGTCTATTAGGAACACACTGGCTCAGGGTACAGCAGCCCTGGGAGCAACCTGGGTGGGATGCACTCCACAGGCCACAATCTGGGGGTCAGGTTCCTTCTTCCCACAGCCCCCCAAGTGCTCAGACTATACATCATGGAGTAGGAGGATGCAGGCAGCTGTGCCTATGACTTGAGTGCCACACTTTTAAACCCTCACAGGGAAAGCCAGTCTCCACACCCCCAGATCCTCTCTGGGGAGGTCAGTGTCCAGGATCTCCTGCCATACCAGCATACTTAGCACTTGGGGCATTTATTCAACCAAGGCTCACAATGAGCACGGTGGTGTGACACACCTGCTATCCCGGCTCCTAGGTAAGCAGAGATCGGTGGATGGCAGTTTGTGGGCAGAACGGGCAAATTCAGGGGGACCCTGTCTCTACAACAGCTGGGTGAGGTAATGCATGCCTAAGATCTCAGACTTCATTCCCAGACTAGGCAAAAACTCAATCTCAAAAACCCTGGACCTTAAAGAAAAAGAAGACAAAACCAAGACTAAAACTAAAAACAGAAGATGCGCTCCAGTGGCAGCACTCCTGCCCGGCAAGACAGCCCGGAGCTCAAGCCCCACGCTTCTTACCACATTGCTCAGAGAAAACCCACAGGAAGTGTGCATTTTATCTAATGGGGAAAATGGGCACAAGGCATACATCAAGACGCCAGTGGCAGCTGCCACCTAATGGTGGGGTGACATTTATCTTCTTCCTTATCTGTTTTCCAAAACTTGTGCAATGAAATAACATCGTCTGTGCAATAAGAAAAAACAAAGCCAAGTGCGAGAAATACACAGAAATAGAACTGCATATAGCGGCAGCTCGGGAATCCTCCGAGCAGCCTGATACTTGTTCATCTCAAGCACCCCCGAGTCACCCACAGATCCAGGAACCAGGGAACCGCATTTACCCCTCACCCAGGAAACGGGGGGGCTAGGGTGCCCTGAATGGCCTCCCCCCTCTTAGGCCTATCTGGGAAGCTGAGTGGAAGCAGGAGGACCCCACAGCAGCCATACGTGCTTCCCCCTGTGTCTCTCCAGCCAGCTCCTCCAGGCCTGGGGCCTCACAGGGGTTCAACATCTGTGGTGGGGAACCTGGCCCTAGGAGGTGCACAGCCAAGCGCAGGGCTGGGCCAGATGAGTAGGGCTGCCTGAGGCTGGCGGGGCTTCATCAGCCTTAGCCTGGAAAGAGAGCTCTCCCCCCGGGCGTGGGTGCTGTCACTGGATGAGGGTGGGACACACCTGGCCTGCTCCATGTCCCCGATGTACACCTGCCCGACGACCTCTTCGTGGTAGGCCGCGGCGTCGCGTAGCCGCAGGTCAGAGCAGACCTGGGCAAGCCTGTGGGGAAGGGGCACAGGAAGGCGTCACCTGGACCGTCAGTCAGGAAACATTGGACAGACAGGATGTGGCATGCACGCTTTGCAGGAGTTTATAAACTAAGAAAACTGCAAGCGCTGCAAAGCTAAGCAAAGTTTCTAGGGGAAAGTAGCAGGTGGCTGGAGCAAAGTTCAGGTAGAAAAAGTTTAAATCATCCATTCATATATTTTATTTGCTGCACCATCTACTGTCTCAGTCATGTTCAGCGGTAGAGGTCAGGCAGGCCCCGGACAGCTTCCAGCAGAAATCTCTGCAACATGTTTATGACACTCTCATTTGGACATGACTTCAGCCACCCAGAAAATGCCCCCTCCATGGGCCTGCCACCACCCCTCCTCATCATTCTCTCCCGGCACCTCCTCCTCTTGGCCCACCCCGTCTCTAGTGGGTGCGACCCTACCGCCAGGGTAGGGTTCGTTTTTTTTTTCTTTTCTGTGACCCTTGGGGAATGCATTGTCTACACAGTCACCACAGAAGGAATGCTTGTTTTTGTTTCATGTGGAACAGATTGAATCTCTTGTTCCCTAGGTAGGGGGGCGGGGGGGCAACCTCAGGTGGTAGAGTTCAGCCAGGCTCCTGCTCTCCACCACGGCGTGGGAGATGAGGACTCCCAGCTGCAGCAGGGGGATGGTGAGCTCGTGGAGGAACAGCTTCTTCAGGGCCTGCACCAGGTGGTCCAGGTAGTACAGCGTGTATGTCTGCAGAAACACAGCCGGTGCCAGGCCAGGCCAGGGGGCAGGCCAGCCTCCCGCACAGTACCCAGCAACGGGAGGGCTTCCACTGGCGTCTGTGGCACAGAGGGAGGGTGTGCCATCTCCCTTTTCTCCCTCATCGATAGATTTCATTGTACCATGTGCGAAGACATGAAATCACCACATGAGAACAATAAAAATCTTCACAAGAGAAATATCAGTTCTGTGTCTATTCAACAAATTCATGCTTTTCCATAAAAAACCCTGCTGATCAATCAGAAACAGAATTCCTTTGTGTACACATTACAGGGGCTTTAAAATGTGGCAAATAGAAGAACAAATGCCTGCATGGTGTCGGACTAGGTTTGCCAAAACGACGTTTGTGTACAGGAAACAAGAGCAGTTGGAAGGACACACAGACTGTTTTCACCTAGGAGCTGGTCAGCAAGCAATTCCAGTTAAGGCACCAGAGTTATGGAAGAATGCACTGGCTGGCGGCCGTGGCAGCCGGGAGGCTGGGATCGGGGTGTGGGCCTGACACAGTGCTGTGCGGATAAAGGTTTGCATCTTTCAGCGAGATATTGTAACAGGCAATCAGGAAATGTGTTTGCTTTTGTTTTTTAAGGACACAAGAAACCTTGAATCACAAAGCAAAAGGTTGCTGTTAGCCTCAAAAACTTCACATCTCACAGACTGACCCAGGCAATTGTCCAAGGATCTTTCCCACAGCAGATCAAAGACTGACAAGATGGCACATCATAAAAACGATGTCCTGCCAGGAGTGGCTCACGTCTGTAATCCTAGCTACTCAGGAGGCTGAGATCTGAGGATCAAGGTTCAAAGCCAGCCCAGGCACAAAAGGACCTGACACCCTAATCTCCAATGAACCTCTAGGAAATGGGAAGTGGGGCGTGGCTCAAGGGTAGGGTGGTAGCCTGGAGCTCCAGAGCTCAGGGACAGCGCTCAGGCCGAGTTCAAGCCCCAAGACCCATATACACACAAAAGGATGTCCAAATGGTTCTGATGCTGACCAGGCAGTCCAACACCACCGCAGGCAGGACTGCTAAGAGAAGGGGGTGCTGAACCCCAGAGACAGAGGCCCCTGGTGGACTTCTACGAGAGGGATGAGCAGGGTACCGAGGCTGCAACAGGCACTCCGGTGTAGACACGAGAGGGAACCTGACTGCACATGTTGGCATGGCTGCAAGGGACACTGGTCCCGAGGAAAGCCCATCCCATGGTCTCTCTGGTGACAGGAGTGGCTGGGTAGCTAGGGTGGGGAAATGAAGCCAGAAAGGCAGCCGTGGGCCTCAGGGCTGGGACTGGCCCTCACATCTCACCGGCTTCTGGAAGCTCTTGGCGTTGACTGTGAAGTCACTTTTGTCCTGCCTGAACACAGACAACAGCTCCTCCGGGCAGACGTAGGAAGCCCACTCCTCTATGCTGGTGGGTACCTCCTCAGGCCACCTGCTGGCAGCCGGGGGCTGCCCCTGTGCAGGAGGGAAAGCAGAGAGCCTCAAGGACAGCACAGCTCTGCTCTGGCACCGTCTTCTGGAGGGGCCTGGGGTGGCCCTGGGCCGGTATACAGGCACGCTCTCCCTGGGCCTCCTGGCACACAGCCCAGGGTGAGCCTTGGGCCCCGGCTCAGGCTCCATGCGTGCTCAGTGGAGCCCCACTGAGCCCCACTTCTGCATGTCAGGCCAATGAGCAGTTTCTAGACCTGCTCTGGCAGCGGGAAGAGCCACTATTTGAGGATGAAATGATTTCATGGGTAGTTCACAAGCTTCTGTGTACTAGGAAAGTGTTTTCTCATTCTCCCTGGCACACCAAGACCCAGACCTTGCTGGCCAACCAAGGCCACTGAGCTGCCCACTGCCCTGGGTTGTGTGAGAAAGTCCATGCCAGGGGCTCATGCAGACACAGGCTGGCCACATAAGCCCACAGTGAGTGAAATCACTGCCTTCTATTTGTGAAGCAAGGAAAGGATCTTAAGGATCCTGAGCCCGAATGTAAGGGGTCCAGGCAGCAAAGAATGGGGTTCAGATACAGGCTGCACAGCCTCATCTGTCTTCCACCCCTCACCTCCCACCGCCCACCCCCACCCCTACAGCCACCCCCCACCGCCCAGGGAGCCTCAGGATAGAGTACCTGCTTGCTGTCTTTCCCTTTCTCCTTTTCCTTCTCCTTCTCCTTCTCCTCCTTCCCCTTCTCCTTCTCTTTACTTTTTTCCTTCTCTTTTTTAGGCAGTAATGCTTGTGAATTGGTCACTACTGTAGCCTTTTCTGGAATCAATTTTCCTCCTTTTGACAAGGCAACCTGAGGCAGAATGGAGTTCATGTTAACAGTATTCACACAGACCCCGTACCACATCCCCCACCCTCCAGGGACTCCTAGACTGAGGGCTTTGCCAGTGAATGCGCTGCAGAGCAGGGTCCAGTGGCCAAGGGCCGCAACCCTGCCTACAAGCACGTGATAATCGGTGTGTGGTCCTCACAGATCAGATCGCTGGAGACATGGCCCTGGACATATGTGGTCCTCAGAGACCCTCGGAGGTGACAGTCAGCATGACATCCTCCATTCTAGCTGCGTGTCCCCAGCGCCCAGACTTCTTGCTGCAGGCCTGCTTTGGTCATGGCAACCCTCCTGGGGCCAGGCCTGGTTGGTGAGTTGCTCAGGTGCAGAAAATATGTCTTTGACACGGGCCTGGGCAAAATGCGGGCAGCCCTGGGCAGGGTCCTAGAGGGGCAGGCCTAGCGTATCCTCTGCCGGAAGCTGGGCCCGCACACGGGGGTGCGAGTCCCTGGTCCTTCCACAGCTGAGGGCTTCCTGACGTGCCCTTCTCAGGCCTCTGCTGATACACACTGCCCACAGGACCTGGGCAGAGGCACACCTCTGCTCCTCAAGGAATTGCCTTGGGCCCCACGGGGAGGAGGCAGGAGAGGAGGAGCAGGCAGGTCAGCTCCCTGCACAGATGGCGGGGAGGGACAAAGAAACTTGGGGAGCCTGTGAGCTGGTCAGGACTGCAGAGAGGAAGATCCAGGCAGCAGCTGCTGTGTATTCTGTGTAATGGCCCCCAACAGCAGCTTGGATGCTGTTAGGGCAATGCTACAGGGAGGGTCTAGGGGAGCACCAGACTCCTGAGAAGACACGGAGTGTGGAAGGGTGGGGAGACGAGGACAGAGCTGAGGACACGGAGTGTGGAAGGGTGGGGAGACGAGGACAGAGCTGAGGACACGGAGTGTGGAAGGGTGGGGAGACGAGGACAGAGCTGAGGACACGGAGTGTGAAAGGGTGGGGAGACGAGGACAGAGCTGAGGACACGGGGTGTGGAAGGGTGGGGAGACGAGGACAGAGCTGAGGACACGGGGTGTGGAAGGGTGGGGAGACGAGGACAGAGCTGAGGACACGGGGTGTGGAAGGGTGGATAAAGGTGGAATTCTTCCGAAAGCAGAAAAGGACGGTTGCATAGGAGAGGCTTTGCCTTTGCTTGTAAATAAAGGGGAAACAGGCAACTATGGTGGCTTATGCTATAAACTCGGTTCTCTGGAGGTACAAGCAAGAGAATGTGAGTTTGAGGACTGCCTTGGCAAAGTTAGCACAAAAATCAACTTCAGAAACAAAATTCAAATTCTCAAAAGAGTTGTCTCATGGTAGCATGTTTGCCTAGGAAGAACGAGGCACAGGGTTTAATCCCCATTCCTGCACACAAACACAAGAAGAAAGAGGAAAGGAAGGCAGGAAGGAGGGAGGGAAGAGAAACAAAGGAGGAAAGCAAGGTATTGGAAAAGATTCTGCTTATTGTTTTTAATGCCAGTGCAGTTTTCCAAGGCCCCAGGAAATGGCGGGAAATGGAGGGTGGGTCCCAAGCCCCACGAGTGCCCAGCGGGCCCCACCTGCAAGATGTGCCTGTAAAAGGTGTAGGCCATGAGGCAGTCGTCCTGGTAGTGGGTGGAGCTGGGCGTTAGCATCAGCGACCGCAGGACGTGCACGCGTGCCAGGAGCTCCAGCTTCCGTATGCTCTGTAACTGCTCCAAGGAAACTGTCCCCTGGCTCTGGCCCCGGGCCTCCGGCTTCTCCATATGTGCATCATCAGGCTTGTTCTCCCCTGTGCAAGGAGGGAGCCTGAGGCTCAGAGCACGCCTACCCCTCAGTTGTCCTGTCCTCCGGTGTCCCCGGGGTCTGTGAGCAGGCAGAAACAGCCTTTACGGCCCAGGGTGACCCAGTGGCCAAGCACCCAGAGACCTGGCTGGGATGACACTTACAGCCCTGTGGGGCGGTGGCAGGCTGGCCAGACCACCTCAATGTCCTCTGAGCCATCTCCTTGCTGGCCCAGTCCTGAGTGTACATGCAACTACTGGCCAGCTTCTGCTGGGAGCACACTTCATTGTTTACAAGGCCGTGGACCAGGGCTGTGGCACCCATGGAATGCAGTGGCCCAGGGCCGTGGCGCCTCTCAGGGTGAGCTGGCTCCTCTCGAGGTGAGCCAGTCCCTCTCGGGATGAGCCGGCCCAGGGCCGTGGCGCCTCTCGGGGTGAGCCGGCCCAGGGCTGTGGCACCTCTCGGGGTGAGCCGGCCCAGGGCTGTGGCACCTCTCGGGGTGAGCCGGCCCAGGGCCGTAGCGCCTCTTGGGGTGAGCCAGTGCCTCTCGGGGTGAGCCGGCCCAGGGCCGTGGCGCCTCTCAGGTATGGGACTGGGGATGGGGATTCTGGGTCCTCACTTTCTGATGCCTGCTCTGGCTCTGACATGTTTTCAGTGGATTTCATGGACAGCAAGATCTCAACGGCCCACGTGAGTTGGTTGATGACATCTTCGAGAGGAAACTGCCTGAAGTGCAGCCACTCACTGAACTCCAAGATGTAGTCCACCTTCTGCTGGTTGCTCTCTGGCCTCTAGGAGACATGGCCAGCAGGCCCTGTGACGGCAGTTCAGTGACCAGGTCAGCCCCTGTGGGCCAGCAGCAAGGAAACTGCGGAGACCTGCTCTGGTGCCCTGTTCCTTTGCCCAGACTCCGCTGACCCTAGCCAGCCCCCCTCACTGGTGAGCGTGCCTGGATCAGCAGGTCAGATGCACTCATGCAGTCCAAACTCCTGCGTGGGGTGGGGGAGACACTTGTTCTGTCCAGGGCTCGCCTCTCCCCCTGCCCGAGCCCAGCACGGACCTGCAGGGCTTGGATGGCATTTTGGTAGCAGGTGAGCTCTCCCAGGACGTTCTTGGAGTTCAAGGCCAGGCGGTGCCACATGTGTGCCAAGTAGTCTTCACTTTCGTCCTTGAACTTCTGCATTTCCATAGTGAAATTCTGCCCAAGTTTGGCCTTCACAATGACCATGTGCTTGAAAATCAAGCTAAAAAAAAGCAAGAGTCGAGGTCTGAACTGTGTGCGCCCACACACGGGCACAGGCACACACACGTGTACCCCACATGTGAGCGCGCGTGTGCACACACACAGCTGACACCCGGCTGCATGGGGAGGATCAGCTGGGCCTGGGGGAGGAGGCCTTGAAGAGGGCGGGGCACGCACAGGCGATGGGCCGTCCGCGGGAGCATCTGCACGGCCTCGTCCAGCACCCTGAGGCCACTCTCCCAGTCCTGCTGGTCAGCATGGATGTGGAAGAGCAGGCCATAGAGCGCAGCACGGAGCGAGTAGTCGTCCTCGGCACCTGGGAGGGAGAGTGCCACCTATGTCCTCTGACCTCTGACCTCCTGCCTCCCGCTGCTCCTCCCCCACCAGCCCCCTTCCCCTCCTCTCCCCACCCCTCCCCCTTCCCTCTCACCCTATTCCCCCTGCCATCCCCTCCCCTTACCATCCCCTCCCGCTCCCCTACCACCCCCTCCCCTTCCCTTGCCATCCCTCCCCCCTCACTCTGTCACCTGACCCTCACAGCCCCAGGCCACCCCCACCCCCACCTGCCTGGTCCCAGCAAGAGCCCTGAAGCCACCAACCTGGGAGGAATTTGACTTGAGCCACAGGCACGGTCTGGAAGTCAGCTGTGGGCCACTGGTGCAGGAGCAGGGTCCTCTTCCCTTTGTCCTGAGGTGAGAACCAACAGCTCTGTGAGCAGTGCCAGAGCTCTGTCCCACTGCCTCTCCTGTCCCTGCTGATCTACAGTCACTCTGACAGTCACACAGATTTGATCACATTCCACCCATGAGAAGAGGCTCGTGGGCAGGCATGCTGTGAATGGTGACTGTGCAGAGTGGCGGAGGGGGTGGGGGAGGGGACAGCAGGAGTGCTCCCAGGAGAGGCCACACAGGAGAGCAGACAGGGGGAAGGGAAGAGGAAAGCCTAGAGAAGAAAGGAAAAGCCCAGCCAAGGAAAGCAGCCAGGAAATGCTGAAGAGTTGGTTAAAGGGCACAGAAAGGGATAGGTTTCTGACCAAGGATGGTGAGGTCAGAGGTCAGCACTCTGGTCAGCAGGGCCTCCCTGCTGGGCACCTGGGATGTTACATCACCAGCAGGTGACCTGTCCCTGAGTGCTCAGTCCCCAGGGAAGGGGCCCTCAGTGGGCTCACACTTCTGGGCTTACTGGCTTTTTGGTCTCTGTCCTGTTGATGATGCTGATAAGCTTCTGCACAGATACCCTGGCTTTCTTCCTGTTCATTGGCGAGGACAGGAGTGGGAGCCAAGTGTTCCAGAAGTGCCTTGCCGCCAACATCACCAGACTGCTACTGCCTGCCAAGCCCCCAAACCTGAAAGGACATTCCTGATCTAGAGGGATGCAGGCTCAGAGGACGCCAGATCTAGAGGGAGGCAGGCTCAGAGGACTCCTGATCTAGAGGGAGACAGGCTCAGAGGACTCCTGATCGAGAGGGAGGCAGGCTCAGAGGACTCCCGATCTAGAGGGAGGCAGGCTCAGAGGACTCCCAATCTAGAGGGAGGCAGGCTCAGAGGACTCCCGATCTAGAGGGAGGCAGGCTCAGAGGACTCCCGATCTAGAGGGATGCAGGCTCAGAGGACTCCCGATCTAGAGGGATGCAGGCTCAGAGGACTCCCGATCTAGAGGGATGCAGGCTCAGAGGACTCCTGATCTAGAGGGAGGCAGGCTCAGAGGACTCCTGATCCAGACGGATGCAGGCTCAGAGGACTCCTGATCTAGAGGGAGACAGGCTCAGAGGACTCCTGATCCAGAGGGAGACAGGCTCAGAGGACTCCTGATCTAGAGAGAGGCAGGCTCAGAGGACTCCTGATCTAGAGGAATGCAGGCTCAGAGGACTCCTGATCTAGAGGGAGGCAGGCTCAGAGGACTGCTGATCTAGAGGAATGCAGGCTCAGAGGAATCCTGATCTAGAGGGAGGCAGGCTCAGAGGACTCCTGATCTAGAAGGAGGCAGGCTCAGAGGACTCCTGATCTAGAGGGAGGCAGGCTCAGAGGACTCCTGATCTAGAGGGAGGAAGGCTCAGAGGACTCCTGATCTAGAGGGGGGCAGGCTCAGAGGACTCCTGATCTAGAGGGATGCAGGCTCAGAGGACTCCTGATCTAGAGGGAGGCAGGCTCAGAGGAATCCTGATCTAGAGGGAGGCAGGCTCAGAGGACTCCTGATCTAGAGGGAGGCAGGCTCAGAGGACTCCTGATCTAGAGGAATGCAGGCTCAGAGGACTCCTGATCTAGAAGGAGGCAGGCTCAGAGGACTCCTGATCTAGAGGAATGCAGGCTCAGAGGACTCCTGATCTAGAGGGAGGCAGGCTCAGAGGACTCCTGATCTAGAGGGAGGCAGGCTAGAGGACTCCTGATCTAGAGGGAGGCAGGTTCAGAGGACTCCTGATCTAGAGGGATGCAGGCTCAGAGGACTCCTGATCTAGAGGAATGCAGGCTCAGAGGACTCCTGATCTAGAGGAATGCAGGCTCAGAGGAATCCTGATCTAGAGGGAGGCAGGCTCAGAGGACTCCTGATCTAGAGGGAGGCAGGCTCAGAGGACTCCTGATCTAGAGGGAGGCAGGCTCAGAGGACTCCTGATCTAGAGGGAGGCAGGCTCAGAGGACTCCTGATCTAGAGGAATGCAGGCTCAGAGGACTCCTGATGTAGAGAGAGGCAGGCTAGAGGACTCCTGATCTAGAGGGAGGCAGGCTCAGAGGACTCCTGATCTAGAGGAATGCAGGCTCAGAGGACTCCTGATCTAGAAGGAGGCAGGCTCAGAGGACTCCTGATCTAGAGGGAGGCAGGCTCAGAGGACTCCTGATCTAGAGGAATGCAGGCTCAGAGGACTCGTGATCTAGAGGGAGGCAGGCTCAGAGGACTCCTGATCTAGAGGGAGGCAGGCTCAGAGGACTCCCAATCTAGAGGGAGGCAGGCTCAGAGGACTCCCGATCTAGAGGGAGGCAGGCTCAGAGGACTCCTGATCTAGAGGGAGGCAGGCTCAGAGGACTCCTGATCTAGAGGAATGCAGGCTCAGAGGACTCCTGATCTAGAGGGAGGCAGGCTCAGAGGACTGATGATCTAGAGGAATGCAGGCTCAGAGGAATCCTGATCTAGAGGGAGGCAGGCTCAGAGGACTCCTGATCTAGAAGGAGGCAGGCTCAGAGGACTCCTGATCTACAGGGAGGCAGGCTCAGAGGACTCCTGATCTAGAGGGAGGAAGGCTCAGAGGACTCCGGATCTAGAGGGAGGCAGGCTCAGAGGACTCCTGATCTAGAGGGATGCAGGCTAGAGGACTCCTGATCTAGAGGGAGGCAGGCTCAGAGGAATCCTGATCTAGAGGGAGGCAGGCTCAGAGGACTCCTGATCCAGAAGGAGGCAGGCTCAGAGGACTCCTGATCCAGAGGGAGGCAGGCTCAGAGGACTCCTGATCCAGAGGGAGGCAGGCTCAGAGGACTCCTGATCCAGAGGGAGTCCGGCTCAGAGGACTCCTGATCTAGAGGAATGCAGGCTCAGAGGACTCCTGATGTAGAGGGAGGCAGGCTAGAGGACTCCTGATCTAGAGGGAGGCAGGCTCAGAGGACTCCTGATCTAGAGGAATGCAGGCTCAGAGGACTCCTGATCTAGAAGGAGGCAGGCTCAGAGGACTCCTGATCTAGAGGGAGGCAGGCTCAGAGGACTCCTGATCTAGAGGAATGCAGGCTCACAGGACTCGTGATCTAGAGGGAGGCAGGCTCAGAGGACTCCTGATCTAGAGGGAGGCAGGCTAGAGGACTCCTGATCTAGAGGGAGGCAGGCTCAGAGGACTCCTGATCTAGAGGGATGCAGGCTCAGAGGACTCCTGATCTAGAGGGATGCAGGCTCAGAGGACTCCTAATCTACAGGGAGGCAGGCTCAGAGGACTCCTGATCTAGAGGGAGGCAGGCTCAGAGGTCTCCTGATCTAGAGGGAGGCAGGCTCAGAGGACTCCTGATCTAGAGGGAGGCAGGCTCAGAGGACTCCTGATCCAGAGGGAGGCCGGCTCAGAGGACTCCTGATCTAGAGGAATGCAGGCTCAGAGGACTCCTGATCTAGAGGGAGGCAGGCTAGAGGACTCCTGATCTAGAGGCAGGCAGGCTCAGAGGACTCCTGATCTAGAGGAATGCAGGCTCAGAGGATTCCTGATCTAGGAGGAGGCAGGCTCAGAGGACTCCTGATCTAGAGGAATGCAGGCTCAGAGGACTCGTGATCAAGAGGGAGGCAGGCTCAGAGGACTCCTGATCTAGAGGGAGGCAGGCTAGAGGACTCCTGATCTAGAGGGATGCAGGCTCAGAGGACTCCTGATCTAGAGGGATGCAGGCTCAGAGGACTCCTGATCTAGAGGGAGGCAGGCTCAGAGGACTCCTGATCTAGAGGGAGGCAGGCTCAGAGGACTCCTGATCTAGAGGGAGGCAGGCTCAGAACACTCTTGATCTAGAGGGAGGCAGGCTCAGAGGACTCCTGATCTAGAGGGAGGCAGGCTCAGAACACTCTTGATCTAGAGGGATGCTGGCTCAGAGGACTCCTATCTAGAGGGAGGCAGGCTCAGAACACTCTTGATCTAGAGGGAGGCAGGCTCAGAGGACTCCTGATCTAGAGGGAGGCAGGCTCAGAGGACTCCTGATCTAGAGGGAGGCAGGCTCAGAGGACTCCTATCTAGAGGGAGGCAGGCTCAGAACACTCTTGATCTAGAGGGATGCAGGCTCAGAGGACTCCTGATCTAGAGGGAGGCAGGCTAGAGGACTCCTGATCTAGAGGGAGGCAGGCTCAGAGGACTCCTATCTAGAGGGAGGCAGGCTCAGAACACTCTTGATCTAGAGGGAGGCAGGCTCAGAGGACTCCTGATCTAGAGGGAGGCAGGCTCAGAACACTCTTGATCTAGAGGGATGCAGGCTCAGAGGACTCCTGACCTAGAGCACTGCTGGCTCTGGATGCGCTAAACCTCTGCTCGCTCGAGAAGCAGCAGTGGCTGGTCCAGGGATGTTAAGGACTCAGAGGAAGGAAGGGACCATGTTGGGGTGGTTGAGGGTGGCTATTGAGCTCTGCCAGGGAGAAGCTTTGGTGGGGATCTGCTTAGCCCTTCCAACCCGTTATGCCTCCCTACTCAGGTCTCTGCCCTTCTCAGGGCCAAGCCCTGGCCTGGTCCCTCAGTGTCTGTCTGATCCCAGTGAGGCCTGCTTGCTTCGGAGCCCAGCCACCGCCGCTCAGGCCCCGCAGAGCCTCCGGCAGGATTGGCCACCGCCGTCTGCCTCTGTAAGCAGAGGGGGACACAGAGGTCCCTCGCTTGGGCCTAGCCGTCCAGGGTCCCGGCACCTCAGTGCCAGCCACGCTGCTTTTTTAGCACCCTGTACCTGGCGCTCTCCACAAAGGACTTGGCGGCTGCCAGCCGCATCTGCTTCCGTCCTTTCAGGTTGTCCATAATGCTCCGGCCCTGGATGCAGGAGGTGGTGCACAGCATCTCAGCCACCAGCTGCACCTCAAATCTGCAGGGCGGAGGAGGTCAACTTAGGGTACTGAGGCATGCACGCATGCCTGGGGCTCCACAGCCCAGAGGAGTAGAGCAGAGCTGGCTGGCCTGCAAGGCACCTGTCCTCTGCAGGGCCTCACCCTCTGTCTGTGCTGGCCACAGGGCCTCTTGTCACCCGTGCGCCCATGACCCTGGTCTCCAGAACCCACAGCCTTGGCTGCAGGCCTGTGTGCCACCTGGGTGTCTGAACCCTGGAAGTGGGAGAGGCTCCTCAGAGCCGCAATGCCTGGAGAGCCTGTGGCCGGGTTGGAGTGGGCTCCAGATGCAGAGCCTCGAGCCCTGGAGGCCCAAGTTCCCACAGAGATCCTGGAAGAACCGAGACAGAGCTAAGTGGCTGAGCCCAGTCCCACCAATTACACATCGTTTATCTTAATTTTGGCAATACTAGGCTTTGAATGCAGGGCCCTCCATCGCTAGAAAGGTGATATACCCTTTGAGCCATGCCTGTAGTCCGGTTTAGCTTTACTTTTTGGAGAAGGTCTCAAGCATTTTTCCCTTCCTGGCCTTAAATTGGAATCGTCCTAATCTCTGCCTCCCAAGTTGCTGGGATTACAAGTGCGAAACACTGCGCCCAGCTACTAACTGCTGTTCTCTCTTTAACAATTTACTTTGCATGGCTTATTGTGTAGTAGTGGCCCCGCAGAGCCAGGCATCTTTGGGGCCCACCTTTGGTCAGGCTCTGTTTCCCAGGCCCCAAAGGAAGTCTAGTCCTAGGCCATCTGTCTGTGCCTACAGCTGGGGAGAGGGGGATAGGCCCTGGGCCTGCTCACCGGAGTCCCTGCCCCCAAAGCAGCATGGTCCCTCTTCCCAGCCTCTCCAGGTCCTGCCTGATAGGTTGCCATTATGGCCTGGACACATGCAAATCACACACATTCCAAGGCATGCGGTCAGCCCTGAGCACACTCCCCCCACACTCTCCCCCGGCCATTTCCAGCAAGCAGCATCTGTGGTCTGAGGGGCGACGAAGCTGACCAATGGCGATGAGGGGTAACCTCCCTTCCACTTGAGGCTGCTTTCTGAGCCACTGTCTGGGAACTGAGCCAGGGCAAACAGGTCTACATGAAGCAGAAGTCACCCTGCCTGGGTCTGCGGCTGCAATCTCAGTGCTGACCACCAGGGGGCAGTGACGGCCTACACACTCTCTCCAAAGCCTCAGCTACAACTTCACCTCCTTTACCCAGGAATTTCCTCTCGGAAATCAAGCTGAGGCCAAGACCACGGATGCAAGAGCCGCCAGGCACGACCGCTGTCCTCCCTGTCTCAGCTGTGTCTGGCAGCTGAGACGTCTGCCTTTCCTTCTAAAAATAATTTCTTTGAGTAAAGATGCCCAGAAGGGCTGCTTTTCCCAAATCCTGGGGCGCCCCTCCCCTCCCCAACCCACAAGGGGCCCTGGTCTCTGCCGAGAGCGAGCTGGGGGCAGGTGGGTTCCCTGCCTGCTCCTGTGATGGCACAGCGGCAGGCAGGCCTGGGACAGGGTCTGCAGCTCATCCCCACCATGGCAGCTAGCCAGAGCTTCCTCACTCCCTCTGCACCTCGCCACAGGATCGCAGCCTGGCTCCTTCCAACCGCTGTGGTGGCAGTTGGTGTGGCCAGCTGAGCACAGCCACAGAGCTGCCAGTCTGAGGGAGCTGGGCACACTGCCACCAATCTGCTGAGCCAGTCCAACCTGGGGAGACATCGCCACATCCCCAGTCTTGCCGGCTTGCAGTACCAGGAAGCCTCAGAAATGAGGCGCCAGGTGTGCGCCAAGGTCCAGAATCCAAACGCTGTTAGGTGCTCCTTGGACCCAGTGACCACTGATTCAACTGGTCACTGGCCACAGAAAATGTCCTCTCAGTGTCAGGATCACTGGGCTCAGGGATGCAGCCAGAGAAAGACACCCGGGATCACCATTTTAAACAGCCTCGGACTCGGGAGGGGACTAAGTACACCGCTGCTGACTGAAAACGTGGAAGCCATGAAGGAAGGCGGGAGCCTCTCAGAGCTGCCCCCATGCCTCTCAGGGCCACCTGGGCATGAGAAGGTGGCCGCTGTCCTTCAGGTAGGCAAGTCCAAGCAGGGTGCATCCTGCGCCACACAGAACGGCTTACCAAGGCTCCTGATCCAGGAAGGTGCCCATCCAAGAGCTGCTTTGTGTCCCTCCAGTGCAGGGGGACCTCACCCCAGGGACGGTGCACTGGCCAGGAATAATGCTGGGACCAGCGCCATTTCCAACAGGACTGAAAACCAAGTGACCCAGCGAGGGGAGGCTGCCAGGCAGAGGAGTCCTGCCCCACCCTCCCGGGAGGACTCAGGAGGGGAGGCTGCCAGGCAGAGGAGTCCTGCCCCACCCTCCCGGGAGGACTCAGGAGGGGAGGCTGCCAGGCAGAGTCCTTCCCCCTCCTCCCCCAAGGACCGTGCAGGTCACTTACTGGCCAAGGCTCCTCAGGTATCTGATGCCCATCTGCATGGCCATCTGAGCACAGGACATGGTGACGTCATGGTCTCGGGATGCGTGTGCAAAGTGTGTCAGCCGGGTCAGGGTCTGCAGCTCCACCAGGGAGTCTGTCCAGTTGCACTCGGAGGCCATCTTCATCACCTTCCAGCGGCGGCAGCAGGGAGAAGGGCCGCGTGTGAGCGCTGCCAGCGCGGCCTGCCTCCAGACCAGGGCCGCGTGCCCCCCGAGGGAGACCCCACAGGGAGGCAGCCAGGGTGGGAGAGCTCTGGCGTGGTGGGCCGAGACCCCGCTGCCTGCCTGGGCCACCCCCACCCCACCGCGGCCTCAGCTCCCCGCCTTGCAGGAGAAGGCTCAGTGCACGTGGCCCGGGGGGGCCTCCCTTCGGGGTCTCCCACCTGGGCCAGCGGAGGCACCACGAAGTCCATGAGTCCCAGCCCGTTGCATGAGTACATCTCAATGGCCACCAGGACTCTGGTCATGCAGCTGATGTCCTCGTCCGTGTTCTGGAGGAAAGGAAAGGCACCGAGGTATCCCAAGCCACTGGGCAGAGGCTGTGAGTGTGAGCTCATGGAGAAGTCATTTACACGCCACGCAGGTGGTGGTTGTTGAGCTCAGGGCCTGAGCACTGTCCTTGGACTTTCTCAAGGCTGGAGCTCTACCACTTGAGCCTCAGCACCACTTCCAGCTTTTTCTATATATGTGGTACCAAGGAATCGAACCCGGGTCTTTGTGCATGCCAGGCAAGCACTCCACCACTAGGCCACACTCCCGGCCCAATCCAGACACTTTTGAGAGTTTATTCCACATTACCTTCTCATATAAAAGAAGTGACCTCAGGCATGAAAGCACCGTCTTTCGATGGCTGGGGGTGGCCAGCCTGGCCCTGGCATGGAGGCCACACTGAGCACCCGAAGGACCTCCACCCCGACGCGCAAGCCCTGCCCCTAATGCCACGAACCCCTCACCCGAGGCTCTGCCCTCAAACTCTCTAGACCTCGGCTTCCCTCCTGCCCGGTCCACTGCTCCCTCCTCAGGGCTCCGTGCCACAGCTCCACACAGCCACCCTGGCTTTCTCAACCACTGCTCCCCCTCTGGGGCTCCTCCCTCCGTGACTCCTCCCCTCCGTGACTCCTCCCCCTCTGTGACCCCCACTTTCCTTGACTACATCCCTCTGTGACTCCTCCCCCTGTGACTCCTCCCCCTCTGTGACTCCTCCCCTCCGTGACTCCTCCCCCTCTGTGACTCCCACTTTCCTTGACTACATCCCTCTGTGACTCCTCCCCCTGTGACTCCTCCTCTCCGTGACTCCTCCCCCTCTGTGACTCCCACTTTCCTTGACTACATCCCTTTGTGACTCCTCCCCCTGTGACTCCTCCCCTCTGTGACTCCTCCCCCTCTGTGACCCCCACTTTCCTTGACTACATCCCTCTGTGACTCCTCCCCCTGTGACTCCTCCCCTCCGTGACTCCACCCCCTCTGTGGCTCTCCCCCTCTGTGGCTCTCCCCCTCTGTGACTCCTCCCTCTGTGACTCCTCCCCTCTGTGACTCCCACTTTCCTTGACTATATCCCTCTGTGACTCCTCCCCCCTGTGATTCCTCCCCCTCTGTGACTCCTCCCCTCTGTGACTCCTCCCCCTCTGTGACTCCTCCCCTCCGTGACTCCTCCCCCTCTGTGGCTCTCCCCTCTGTGACTCCTCCCCTCTGTGACTCCTCCCCCTGTGACTCCTCCCCCTCTGTGACTCCTCCCCTCCGTGACTCCTCCCCCTCTGTGGCTCTCCCCTCTGTGACTCCTCCCCCTGTGACTCCTCCCCCTCTGTGACTCCTCCCCTCCATGACTCCTCCCCTCCGTGACTCCTCCCCTCCATGACTCCTCCCCCTCTGTGGCTCACCCCCTCTGTGACTCCTCTCCCTCTGTGACTCCTCCCCCCTGTGACTCCTCCCCCTCTGTGGCTCTCCCCCTCTGTGACTCCTCCCCTCTGTGACTCCTCCCCCTGTGACTCCTCCCCCTCTGTGACTCCTCCCCTCCGTGACTCCTCCCCTCCATGACTCCTCCCCTCCATGACTCCTCCCCCTCTGTGGCTCTCCCCTCTGTGACTCCTCCCCTCTGTGACTCCTCCCCCCTGTGACTCCTCCCCCTCTGTGACTCCTCCCCTCCAGGACTCCTCCCCCTCTGTGGCTCACCCCCTCTGTGACTCCTCTCCCTCTGTGACTCCTCCCCCTCTGTGGCTCTCCTCCTCTGTGACTCCTCCCCCTCTCACTCTCCCCTCTGTCATTCTCCCCTCTGCCTCCCCCCCTCTGCCTCCCCCCCTCTGTCTCCCCTTCTCTGGCTCCCCCCTCTCTGGCTCTCCCCTCTTGCTCCCTGCCTCTACCTCCCCCCGACCTCCCCCCTCTGTCTCCCCCCTCTCTGGCTCCCCCCTCTCTGGTTCCCCCCTCTTGCTCCCCACCTCTACCTCCCCCCGACCTCCCCCCTCTGTCTCCCCCCTCTCTGGCTCCCCCTCTGCTCCCGCCCTCTACCTCCCCCCGACCTCCCCCCTCTGTCTCCCCCCTCTCTGGCTCCCCCTCTGCTCTGTCTCCCCCCTCTTGCTCCCCCCCTCTACCTCCCCCCCACCTCCCCCCTCTGTCTCCACCCTTTCTGGCTCCCCCCTCTCTGTCTTCCCCCTCTCTGTCTTCCCCCTCTCTGGCTCCCCCTCTGCTCTGGCTCCCCCCCTCTTGCTCCCCCCCTCTGCCTCCCCCCTCTGGCCCACAGGGTCCCCCAGGCCTGCTCACCTGCTCCTCAGTGCCCAGTCGGGAGCCTATCTGCTGCTGCAGCAGCTGCTTGGCCTTCACCCAGGTGGCGAGGAGCTGCTGCCGCATGTTGACGGGAACCACGTTGTCAGGGTCGCTGCCGTCCGTCAGGTTCAGTGCAAATTCACAGACCTGCCACGGGCCACAGGGGACCCGCTCCAGCCAAGGGGCCGAGGGGCCAGGGAGCCAAGGGGCAGATGGAAAGAGCCAGAGCTCTGCCGGTGGGAGCCTGGCCTGTGTGCTGATAGCCAGGGGGTGGGGACTGGGGGCCCCAGAACTCCTTCACTTGCTGTGACTCAGGGCAATCGTCACTGTGCCTCAGCACGCGCTTTCCCTCCTCCCTTCCTCAGTGTGTTCTCAGCTCCCACACCACCAGGCAGTGTTGCTCCCTGTTAGGCAGGTCCTGTTGGCATCCAGCACACCAGGTGCACAGAGTCCTTCCTGCAGTCACGGCCACAGCCGCATAGCCTGTGCTTTCCTCACCAGCCGCCGCCGCCTCCTCCTCCTCCTCCTCCTCCTCCTCCTCCTCCTCCTCCTCCTCCTCCTCCTCCTCCTCCTCCAATTCCCACCCCTTCTTCTGGGTATGAAACCTGAGCCCAGTGTGGCCTCTCCAGGCCTCCAGCCCTGTGCTGCCCTCCCGTCCGGCTGCAGCAGGAACCTGCTCCGTCCTCCTCAGGGCCTTGGCCCTGCCTGCATGCAGACTGACCACCACCGGTGCCGCCTGTCTGAGCTCTGTAGTACCTGGGTGTCCAGGAGGTGCCAGCAGGGCACAGGCTGTCCCTGCTGCTCCCTCGCTGCCCCCAGAGCTCTCCAGGCTCTGCTGTGGCTCGGACAGGTGCCGGGGACCCCGAGGACCCTGGCTTTGTCCCTGGGTTTTGTGCCATGCTTCTGTGTTAGGGCGGCTGACAGACTGCTGACAGGGCACCAAGACCCAGAGGCTCCACAGTCAGCCTCTCCTCACTGGAAACAGGTGGTGAGGCTGCCAGCTGCCAGTCCTGTCTAACGCTCAGCCCTCGGCCCGTCTGCCTCTCCCCACCCTCCTCTCCCACTCACACCAGGTCTTGGCCCACGCCTGGCCCCATCCCCACTACCCCATGCCGAGTGATTGAGTGACCAGCCCTCCCCTGCCCCCCGCCCTCCCCACCCCTGCCCTCCCCTGTGCTCCCCTGCCCTCCCTTTCCCTGCCCTCCCCTGCCTTCCCTTTCCCTGCCCTCCCCTGCCCTCCCCTGCACTCCCCTCCCCTGCCCTCCCTTTCCCTCCCTGCCCTCCCCTGCCCTCCCTTTCCCTCCCTGCCCTCCCCTGCCCTCCCTTTCCCTCCCTGCCCTCTCCTGCCCTCCCTTTCCCTGCCCTCCCCTGCCCTCCCTTTCCCTGCCCCCCCTGCCCTCCCTTTCCCTCCCCTGCCCTCCCTTTCCCTGCCCTCCCCTGCCCTCCCCTGGGCTCCCCTGCCCTCCCCTGCGCTCCCCTGCCCTCCACTGCCCTCCCTTTCCCTGCCCTCCCCTGCGCTCCCCTGCCCTCCACTGCCCTCCCTTTCCCTGCCCTCCCCTGCCCTCCCCTGCCCTCCCTTTCCCTGCCCTCCCCTGCCCTCCCTTGCCCTCCCTTTCCCTGCCCTCCCCTGCCCTCCGCTGCCCTACCCTCCCCTGCCCTCCTTTCCGTGGCCTCCCCTGCCCTCCCTTTCCCTCCCCTGCCCTGCCATCCCCTGCCGCACACCTCCAGGGCTGTCCTGATCTCAGAGGAGTCCACTGTAGCATGGCTCAGGACTGGCCGCATCAGCTTCTTGGACCTCTCGGGGGTCTGGGTGGGGATCCAGCTGAGGAGGAGGCCTCGGGCCAGGGTGTTGCACAGCATGGTCAGCATGACAGGGTCCCTGGAGGAGGAGGCCCTCTGAGCAGGCTGCCCTGCCAGCCGGCCCTGCCTGCCCTGCCCTGCCCAGGAGGGAAGGGAGCACCCCACCCTGCCATGCCTGGGAGGAGGGGGGAGGGAAGGGAGCACCATACCCTGCCATGCCTGGAAGGAGGGGGGAGGGAAGGGAGCACCACACCCTGCCATGACTGGGAGGGGGGGGAGGGAGGGGAGCACCCCACCCTGCCATGCCTGGGAGGAGGGGGGAGGGAAGGGAGCACCACACCCTGCCATGCCTGGGAGGGGAGGAGGAGGACCATCACACCCTGCCATGCCTGGGAGGGGAGGAGGAGGACCATCACACCCTGCCATGCCTGGGAGGAGGGGGGAGGAAAGGGAGCACCCCACCCTGCCATGCCTGGGAGGAGAGGAGGGGGGAGCACCCCACCCTGCCATGCCTGGGAGGGGAGGGGGGAGCACCACACCGTGCCATGCCTGGGAGGAGAGGAGGGGGAGGGAAGGGAGCACCCCACCCTGCCATGACTGGGAGGAGGGGGAAGGGAGGGAAGCACCCCACCCTGCCATGCCTGGGAGGAGGGGGGAGGGAAGGGAGCACCCCACCCTGCCATGCCTGGGAGGGGAGGAGGGAGGGGAGCACCCCACCCTGCCATGCCTGGAAAGCCAAACTCCAGATTTCGATTCAACTTGGGGTGGAGGGATTCCAAAGTACAGCAGCGTACGCAGTGAGTGGTCTTCCCCGAGTGCAGTTATCCAGAAAAGAGACTCCACCCCAGTTCCAACCATCCCCCCCGCCCCCCACACTGCCCCAGCACAGCCTGAGCCGGCAGCCGGCCCCACACCCACCCATTGTGGCCCGTGGCCTTGATGGCATTCAGGAGGTGCATCAAGGCGTCCACCAGTTCCTTCTGCCTCCTGGCCGTGATCAGGTGATAACAGTGGTTCAAGACGTAGACTGTGGCATTCTGCACGATCCAGGCCTCCCCGATCTCCTGCCCGATGTCTGCCGAGCGCAGCCAGCTGTTCATGGCGTACTGCGACAGGCCTTCTATCCAGGTTCTGCAGACAACCACGCACAACGCCTCAGCGTGATGCCTGGCTTTCCCAGGCGACCCTGGCATTAGTGGGGGTGGCTCTTATGGGGGCATCGGCCTGGGCTGTCTGCATGGCAGCCTGGAGCTCAGACCCTCACCAGGGAGGTGGCCAAGACACAGCCCCCAGGCACATCTGCCAGGCTCTGAGCTGGCTGCTCCTCCCCAGTTCCTCCTCTGTGGCTTCTGCATTTCCCTCTGGGCTGTCTCTACATCTCCTCCTCTGGGCTGTCTGTTCATCTCCTCCTCTGGGCTGTCTCTACATCTCCTCCTCTGGGCTGTCTCCGCATCTCCTCCTCTGGGCTGTCTCTACATCTCCTCCTCTGGGCTGTCTCTGCATCTCCTCCTCTGGGCTGTCTCTGCATCTCCTCCTCTGGGCTGTCTCTACATCTCCTCCTCTGGGCTGTCTCTACATCTCCTCCTCTGGGCTGTCTCTACATCTCCTCCTCTGGGCTATCTGTTCATCTCCTCCTCTGGGCTGTCTCTACATCTCCTCCTCTGGGCTGTCTCTGCATCTCCTCCTCTGGGCTGTCTCTGCATCTCCTCCTCTGGGCTGTGTCTGCATCTCCTCCTCTGGGCTGTCTCTGCATCTCCTCCTCTGGGCTGTCTCTACATCTCCTCCTCTGGGCTGTCTCTGCATCTCCTCCTCTGGGCTGTCTCTGCATCTCCTCCTCTGGGCTGTCTGTTCATCTCCTCCTCTGGGCTGTCTCTGCATCTCCTCCTCTGGGCTGTCTCTGCATCTCCTCCTCTGGGCTGTGTCTGCATCTCCTCCTCTGGGCTGTCTCTACATCTCCTCCTCTGGGCTGTCTCTACATCTCCTCCTCTGGGCTGTCTCTGCATCTCCTCCTCTGGGCTGTCTCTACATCTCCTCCTCTGGGCTGTCTCTGCATCTCCTCCTCTGGGCTGTCTCTGCATCTCCTCCTCTGGGCTGTCTGTTCATCTCCTCCTCTGGGCTGTCTCTGCATCTCCTCCTCTGGGCTGTCTCTGCATCTCCTCCTCTGGGCTGTCTCTGCATCTCCTCCTCTGGGCTGTGTCTGCATCTCCTCCTCTGGGCTGTGTCTGCATCTCCTCCTCTGGGCTGTCTCTGCATCTCCTCCTCTGGGCTGTCTCTGCATCTCCTCCTCTGGGCGGTCTCTGCATCTCCTCCTCTGGGCTGTCTCTGCATCTCCTCCTCTGGGCTGTGTCTGCATCTCCTCCTCTGGGCTGTCTCTGCATCTCCTCCTCTGGGCTGTCTCTGCATCTCCTCCTCTGGGCTGTCTCTACATCTCCTCCTCTGGGCTGTGTCTGCATCTCCTCCTCTGGGCTGTCTCTACATCTCCTCCTCTGGGCTGTCTGTTCATCTCCTCCTCTGGGCTGTCTCTACATCTCCTCCTCTGGGCTGTCTCTACATCTCCTCCTCTGGGCTGTCTCTACATCTCCTCCTCTGGGCTGTCTCTACATCTCCTCCTCTGGGCTGTCTCTACATCTCCTCCTCTGGGCTGTGTCTGCATCTCCTCCTCTGGGCTGTCTCTACATCTCCTCCTCTGGGCTGTCTCTACATCTCCTCCTCTGGGCTGTCTCTGCATCTCCTCCTCTGGGCTATCTGTTCATCTCCTCCTCTGGGCTGTCTCTGCATCTCCTCCTCTGGGCTGTCTCTACATCTCCTCCTCTGGGCTGTGTCTGCATCTCCTCCTCTGGGCTGTCTCTGCATCTCCTCCTCTGGGCTGTCTCTACATCTCCTCCTCTGGGCTGTGTCTGCATCTCCTCCTCTGGGCTGTCTCTACATCTCCTCCTCTGGGCTGTCTCTGCATCTCCTCCTCTGGGCTGTCTCTACATCTCCTCCTCTGGGCTCTCTCTACATCTCCTCCTCTGGGCTGTGTCTGCATCTCCTCCTCTGGGCTATCTCTGCATCTCCTCCTCTGGGCTGTCTCTGCATCTCCTCCTCTGGGCTGTCTCTACATCTCCTCTTCTGGGCTGTCTCTACATCTCCTCCTCTGGGCTGTGTCTGCATCTCCTCCTCTGGGCTGTGTCTGCATCTCCTCCTCTGGGCTGTCTCTGCATCTCCTCCTCTGGGCTGTCTCTGCATCTCCTCCTCTGGGCTGTGTCTGCATCTCCTCCTCTGGGCTGTGTCTGCATCTCCTCCTCTGGGCTGTGTCTGCATCTCCTCCTCTGGGCTGTGTCTGCATCTCCTCCTCTGGGCTGTGTCTGCATCTCCTCCTCTGGGCTGTGTCTGCATCTCCTCCTCTGGGCTGTCTCTGCATCTCCTCCTCTGGGCTGTCTGTTCATCTCCTCCTCTGGGCTGTCTCTACATCTCCTCCTCTGGGCTGTCTCTGCATCTCCTCCTCTGGGCTGTCTCTACATCTCCTCCTCTGGGCTGTCTCTACATCTCCTCCTCTGGGCTGTCTCTACATCTCCTCCTCTGGGCTGTGTCTGCATTTCCTCCCCTGTGGCTGTCTCTGCATTTCCTTCCCGTGGCTATCTCTGCATGCCCTCATCCGTGGCTCTCTCTGCGTTACTTCCTCTGTGTCTCCCTCTGCATTTCCTCCTCTGCTATCTCTGCAGTTCCTCTCTTGGGTCAGGTCCTACCCCAACTCAGTCTTATTGGGACTCCTCCTAGTCCCTTGGCTCCTCCCGAGGCCGGGGCTCGCATCCTGTGGCTCACCCCTTCGAGGATCTGCTGGCCTGAGGAACACCCAGTCTGTGGCCACCTTCTCCCTCATGCTGAGGATGTGGAGAAGTTTCTGGCCTGCTAGCCCAGGCCAGGTGAGTGCTTTCTGTCAGGCATCATACATGGGTGGGCCTGGTGAGCTAGTCTAGTGTTTGGTGCCTGATTTCTCTCTGCTTCTTTTAAAGCCTGGCGCCCTACCTGTAGGTGATCCACTCTGGGTTGGTGTCTGGAGGCTCCGGCACGTAGCCCGCCGGGTGCTGGCTCGTGTCCTCGGGGGGGATGGCAGGGTTGTTCAGCTCCACGCCTTCTGAACGCAGCAAGTGGACGGTGGCCTGCAGGAAAATGGGCAGCGGGAGACGTGACCATGCAGGGAGAGGCAGAGCGCGTTTCCTTACAGTTTACTTTGCAAATGCCAAACCCCAAGCAGAGAGGCCTGCGTGACGATCCCAAACCCATGCTGAGAGGACCCCTCGCTCCACCCTGTGGCCTGGCGCTTCAGCTGGGCCTCCGTGTTGTCAGTGGACAACAGCTGCCTGCTTGTTTTTGTGGATGGCTTGGAAACTTGTTCTGCAGCACTGAAGGTTCCAAGCCTGCCATGGCTGAGGTGCTAAGGGGCTGAGGGTCAGGCATCCCTGGCTGCGCAAACCCTGGGCTCACAGACCCGGTCTCATCATGGCTCTTTTGCAGCCGCTCCAACCCTGAGCTCCTGGCTACACAAGGGGGCCCGGTCCTGCCTGTGTCCCCAGGGCCTCTGGTTGGGTGAGACACAGGCCTAGGCCTGGCATCCTGACTGAGCCTTGAGGAACAACCTCCAGTGGTCGGTCCCAAGAGTCCTGAGGTTTTCAAGGTCCTGCGGGCCTTGGGGTGCTGGAGCCGACAGAGATGGCGGCTCCCAGTAGAAATCACCCCTCCTCTAACGACTGCCGTAGCTGCAGCCTCAGTCCCCAGGTGAGGCGGCCTTCCCCACCCTCATGACATTGGGCTCGTGGTGCAGAGCTGCTCTCTCTCTAACATGGAGACATGAACTCAGGCTCTCGTGCTCTTGCTCAGCTTGTTCACTCACAGCTAACTTCCCACCATGTGAGTCATGCCTCTACTTGCAAGATTTTGTTGGTTTTTTGGAGTCCAGAGTCTTGATGCCTTGTCTGACCTTGAACTGAGGCCCTCAGATCTTGGCCTCTCCAGGAGCTAGGACTGTGGATGCAACCAACTGGTGCCCAGCTCAGAAATGGTTTCTGACAAAACTTTTATATCATGCATTAACATCAAAGTGGATCAAAGACCTCAAAGTCAGACCCAAAACTCTGAAAATACTGCAAGACAGAATAGGGGAAGCATTAGAACTTATGGGTATAGGCAGAAACTTCTTGCATAGAATCCCAGAGGCCCAACAGATAGAAGAGAGACTTGACAAGTGGGACTGCATCAAAATAAAAATTCTGCACAGCTAAGGACATAGTTACTAAACTAGAAAGACAGCCAACAAACTGGGAAAAGATTTTTACCAGCAATACATCAGACAAAGGCCTAATATCCAATATGTACAAGGAGCTCAAGAAACTAACCCTTTCCAAACCTAATAAACCAATCCTAAATGGGCCAGGGAGCAAAGGAGAGATTTCTCAGAAGAGGAGGTAGGAATGGCAAAGAAACACAAGGAAATGTTCATCATCCCTGACCATAAAGGAAATGCAAATCAAAACAACTCTGAGATTCCATCTCACCTCAGTTAGATTGGGCACCATTGTGGATTCAGGCAATAATAAATGCTGGCAGGGATGTGGGGAAAAGGAGCACTCCGACATTGCTGGTGGGAATGTAAACTAGTACAACCACTCTGGAAGGCGGTCTGGAGGTTCCCAAAACAACTAAAGACAGATCTTCCCTACAGCCCAGCCAGCCACTCCTGGGCATGCATCCTGAGCATCCTGACCCAGGATACGACAGGCCACCTGCACATCCATGCTCACTGCTGCACTCCGCACAACAGCCAAGGTAGGGAAACAGCCCAGAGCCCCACACTAGATGAGTGTACCCAAAATGTAGTACCATAAACACCAGTGGAAAGAATATGTCATTCGCAGGGAAATGGCTGGAATTAGAACAAACCATGTTAAGTGGATGAGCCAAGCTCAGAGACGCAAACAGTGCATATTCTCTTTGATATGCAGGAGTTCGATTTAGAATGCACTGGAATATGAGAAATTATACAGGACTGTAGATACTCACACAGTGAGACCACAAGAGGATACTCCAGAGAGAATCACAAAGATGCAATGCCTAAGTGCCTCTTCATATTTATGTAGTGAAATGAACTCCAAGATATGGCGGTATGGAGTGCCTCCCTCCCTCCCTCCATCCAGTGTTTAGTGTTTCTGATGGTTCTGTCTTTATGGTATATTCACACGTCTATCTTTGGGGGGAGGGCAGGTAGAGTATAGAACCTGAAGGAAAAGCGTGGAAAAGCACAGCAGTGAGTTCACTGGACACTGGGGAAAGTGAACTATACAAGCCATGGGTGGAGACGGAGCGGCTGGGAGAGAGTGAGGGAAGAGAAGACACTGAAGACAAATCTACTCATTACCTGACTCACGTAATCGCTAGCCCTCTGTACATCACCTCTATAATGACAAGAAACTGATTTTAAGAATTCACATCAACGCACATCGTGTTTCATGTGGACATATTTTTCTCCTCAGAAATCTTCCAAGAACAACTTTGCTTGGGTAGCAAAACACGGGGCCCAAGGCTAAGTGTTCGTATTCATGGTGACATGGATGGTGGTTATGAGCAGCTGCCCCCGCCCACTCAGTACTGACACCACGCCGCCCCACCCACAGCCCCGCCCCATCACCAGCCCTGCCTCCACTTCCAGGAACCCCATGGACGCACCTCGGCACTGATGAACCCCACCTCCGCCAACTTTCTCAGCAGGTCCTGGGCAGTCTGCTTCTGCTGGCCCCCCTCGGCCTGGCTCAAGATGTCGTGCATGGAGCCTTCCGTGCCTCTCCTCCTCCGTCCTGCAGAACCAGCAGCGCTGAAGATCAACCCTGCGTCTCTCCCATGGGCAATACTGGGGTTCGAACTCAGGGCCTCCCGCGTGCTAGGCAAGGGAGCCTACCATTTAATCTACTCCATCAGCCCTTGGTGTACCGGCTGTTTTTCAAGTCTCCTCGCTTTAAGTCTGAGCAGCCTAGACCAGGCTCCTCTGCGCTTCTCCAAGCAGCCAGGGGTACAGCGTGAACACCGCTCCTGCACCTTGGTGGACACTGAGTCCTGGAACTTGTTGCCCTGATTGGCCTTGAATGGAGACCTCCCTCATGCCGTGTCTCCAAGAGCTACGAGGAAAGGCTTGAGCCCCTTGGATGGACTCTTTCCAAGCCAACAGAAACCCAGGAATTCCTGGCCAGCTTTGGCGCCTGAGCCCCTGCCCGGCACTGTGCCAGAGTCTGACGGGCAGCGTGGGGCTCTCTGATGCGATCATGGTGCCCAAGTGGGCTGGCAGCCCTAGGCTACTCTGCTCTCCTCACAGTCACTGCAACCTGCTCTGGAGTCACCTACAAGTGCTGAGGAGGTGCAGCCGAGCCCAGGACCGGGAACACGCCCAGGCCCACGTGCCCCAGCCCTCCGATAAAATGCCATAGGAACAACACAGAACCCTGCTCTGTGGCTCTGTGCGGAGAGCTCTCGCTAGACCCTGCCCTGCTGTGAACTCCTGCTTCCCACCAGAAGGGGATCTGAAGCCAAGCGCAAGACCAGAGGCCCTGCATGCTAGTGCAGCCCTGAACCTGTTCCCTGAGGCCGCAGGCCTGGGCGCCTCACAGCCTCTGCTGTGGAGTCAGAGCCCAGAGGGGCCACAAAAGCCCCCAAACCCAGCCTGCCCTGGCCCCAGGGGCCAGGGTGGGGGTCCAACCTCGCCGCAGTCTCATGGGCTTCCGGGCCTTGATGTTGTCGTAGAGGAGGCAGAAGCGGCAGGCCGCCCGGCACACATCCCACACGCCCTGCTTCCGAGCCACCTTGGCCAACTCCGTCCAGATCTGAATTCTGCAACCCAGACAGGAAGCAAGCAGGAGGGGGCGGAGTCAGAAGGCAGGGAAGGGGAGGACCCGGCCAGGGAGGGAGGAGCAGCTGGCCGGTGGGGGCTCCCCACCCTCTCCCCTCCCTGTCACTGGACCCATCAGCAGGAGGAGCCCCAGATCATGAGGGTGGGGGTGGTGCTGTGTGTGTGATCGCAGGGGTCACGGCTTCCCTCAAGGCTCAGGTCCTGGTGGGTGTGCAGACCCACGGAGCATGGACCCAGAGCCACCGCACAGGGTGCCCACCAGAGGCTCCAAGGTGTGTGCTCTGCAGAGCCCACGCCCCTCTCACCTCTCCTTCTCGTTCTCAAACCCCAGACGCCGCAGGTGCCCAATGGCCTTGTCCACGCTGACCATGTGATGTCGGGCCTTCGCACACAGGCTGGAAAACCGGCCCTTGCTCTTCCCAATGGGCACTGTGGGCAGAGACGGAGCGCACGGGAGGACACGAAGAACAAGGGAGGTCACGGGAGAACACAGGAGGACATGGCGGACATAAAGAACATGGAGGACACGGGAGGACATGGAGGACATGGAGGACACGGGAGGTCATGGGAGGACACGGAGGACATGGAGGACACGGGAGGTCATGGGAGGACATGGGAGGACATGGAGGACACGGGAGGTCATGGGAGGACACGGGAGGACACAGAGGACCTGGAGGACACGGAGGACACGGGAGGACACGGGAGGTCACGGGAGGACATGGGAGGACATGGAGGACACAGGAGGACACAGGAGGTCACAGGAGGACATGGGAGGACACGGAGGACACAGAGGACATGGGAGGTCACGGGAGGACACGGAGGACACGGAGGACATGGAGGACACAGGAGCTCACAGGAGAACATGGGAGGACACGGAGGACATAAAGAACATGGAGAACATGGGAGGACATGGAGGACACGGGAGGTCATGGGAGGACACGGAGGACATGGAGGACACGGGAGGTCATGGGAGGACACGGAGGACATGGAGGACATGGAGGACATGGGAGGTCATGGGAGGACACGGAGGACATGGAGGACACGGGAGGTCATGGGAGGACACGGGAGGACACAGAGGACATGGAGGACACGGGAGGTCATGGGAAGACACGGAGGACACGGAGGACATGGAGGACACGGAGGACACGGAGGACACGGGAGGATACGGGAGGTCACGGGAGGACATGGGAGGACACGGAGGACATGGAGGACACAGGAGGTCACAGGAGGACACGGAGGACATGGAGGACATGGAGGACACGGAAGGTCACGGGAGGACACGGAGGACACGGAGGACATGGAGGACACGGGAGGTCACGGAGGACATGGAGGACATGGGAGGACACGGAGGACATGGAGGACACAGGAGGTCATGGGAGGACACTGAGGACACGGAGGACATGGAGGACACGGGAGGTCACGGGAGGACACGGAGGACACGGAGGACATGGAGGACATGGAGGACACGGGAGGTCATGGGAGGACATGGAGGACATGGAGGACATGGGAGGTCATGGGAGGACACGGAGGACATGGAGGACACAGGAGGTCATGGGAGGACACTGAGGACACGGAGGACATGGAGGACACGGGAGGTCACGGGAGGGCATGGAGGACATGGAGGACACGGGAGGTCACGGGAGGACACGGAGGACACGGAGGACATGGAGGACACGGGAGGTCACGGAGGACATGGAGGACATGGGAGGACACGGAGGACATGGAGGACACAGGAGGTCATGGGAGGACACTGAGGACACGGAGGACATGGAGGACACGGGAGGTCACGGGAGGACACGGAGGACACGGAGGACATGGAGGACATGGAGGACACGGGAGGTCATGGGAGGACATGGAGGACATGGAGGACATGGGAGGTCATGGGAGGACACGGAGGACATGGAGGACACAGGAGGTCATGGGAGGACACTGAGGACACGGAGGACATGGAGGACACGGGAGGTCATGGGAGGACACGGAGGACATGGAGGACATGGAGGACATGGGAGGTCATGGGAGGACACGGAGGACATGGAGGACACAGGAGGTCATGGGAGGACACTGAGGACACGGAGGACATGGAGGACACGGTAGGTCACGAGAGGACACGGAGGACATGGAGGACACGGAGGACAAGGGAGGACACGGAGGACATGGAGGACATGGAGGACACGGGAGGTCACAGGAGGACATGGAGGACACGGGAGGACATGGAGGACATGGAGGACACGGGAGGTCACAGGAGGACATGGAGGACATGGAGGACACAGGAGGACATGGAGGACATGGAGGACATGGAGGACACGGGAGGTCACGGGAGGACATGGAGGACATGGAGGACATGGAGGACACGGGAGGTCACGGGAAGACATGGAGAACACGGAGGACACGGAGGACATGGAGGACATGGAGGACACGGGAGGTCACGGGAAGACATGGAGGACACGGAGGACACGGGAGGTCACGGGAGGACATGGAGGACACGGAGGACATGGAGGACACGGGAGGACACGGAGGACACGGAGGACACGGAGGACATGGAGGACACGGGAGGACATGGAGGACATGGAGGACATGAAGGACATGGAGGACACGGGAGGTCACGAGAGGACACGGAGGACATGGAGGACACGGAGGACAAGGGAGGACACGGAGGACATGGAGGACATGGAGGACACGGGAGGTCACAGGAGGACATGGAGGACACGGGAGGACATGGAGGACATGGAGGACACGGGAGGTCACAGGAGGACATGGAGGACATGGAGGACACGGGAGGACATGGAGGACATGGAGGACATGGAGGACACGGGAGGTCACGGGAGGACATGGAGGACATGGAGGACATGGAGGACACGGGAGGTCACGGGAAGACATGGAGAACACGGAGGACACGGAGGACATGGAGGACATGGAGGACACGGGAGGTCACGGGAAGACATGGAGGACACGGAGGACACGGGAGGTCACGGGAGGACATGGAGGTCACGGGAGGACATGGAGGACACGGAGGACATGGAGGACACGGGAGGACATGGAGGACACGGAGGACACGGAGGACATGGAGGACACGGGAGGACATGGAGGACATGGAGGACATGAAGGACATGGAGGACACGGGAGGTCACGGGAGGACATGGAGGACATGGAGGACATGGAGGACACGGGAGGACACGGAGGACATGGAGGACATGGAGGACACGGGAGGACATGGAGGACATGGAGGACATGGAGGACATGGAGGATATGGAGGACATGGAGGACACGGGAGGACATGGAGGACATGGAGGACATGGAGGACATGGAGGACACGGGAGGTCACGGAGGACATGGAGGACATGGGAGGACACGGAGGACATGGAGGACACAGGAGGTCATGGGAGGACACTGAGGACACGGAGGACATGGAGGACACGGGAGGTCACGGGAGGACACGGAGGACACGGAGGACATGGAGGACATGGAGGACACGGGAGGTCATGGGAGGACATGGAGGACATGGAGGACATGGGAGGTCATGGGAGGACACGGAGGACATGGAGGACACAGGAGGTCATGGGAGGACACTGAGGACACGGAGGACATGGAGGACACGGGAGGTCACGGGAGGGCATGGAGGACATGGAGGACACGGGAGGTCACGGGAGGACACGGAGGACACGGAGGACATGGAGGACACGGGAGGTCACGGACGACATGGAGGACATGGGAGGACACGGAGGACATGGAGGACACAGGAGGTCATGGGAGGACACTGAGGACACGGAGGACATGGAGGACACGGGAGGTCACGGGAGGACACGGAGGACACGGAGGACATGGAGGACATGGAGGACACGGGAGGTCATGGGAGGACATGGAGGACATGGAGGACATGGGAGGTCATGGGAGGACACGGAGGACATGGAGGACACAGGAGGTCATGGGAGGACACTGAGGACACGGAGGACATGGAGGACACGGGAGGTCACGGGAGGGCATGGAGGACATGGAGGACACGGGAGGTCACGGGAGGACACGGAGGACACGGAGGACATGGAGGACACGGGAGGTCACGGAGGACATGGAGGACATGGGAGGACACGGAGGACATGGAGGACACAGGAGGTCATGGGAGGACACTGAGGACACGGAGGACATGGAGGACACGGGAGGTCACGGGAGGACACGGAGGACACGGAGGACATGGAGGACATGGAGGACACGGGAGGTCATGGGAGGACATGGAGGACATGGAGGACATGGGAGGTCATGGGAGGACACGGAGGACATGGAGGACACAGGAGGTCATGGGAGGACACTGAGGACACGGAGGACATGGAGGACACGGGAGGTCATGGGAGGACACGGAGGACATGGAGGACATGGAGGACATGGGAGGTCATGGGAGGACACGGAGGACATGGAGGACACAGGAGGTCATGGGAGGACACTGAGGACACGGAGGACATGGAGGACACGGGAGGTCACGAGAGGACACGGAGGACATGGAGGACACGGAGGACAAGGGAGGACACGGAGGACATGGAGGACATGGAGGACACGGGAGGTCACAGGAGGACATGGAGGACACGGGAGGACATGGAGGACATGGAGGACACGGGAGGTCACAGGAGGACATGGAGGACATGGAGGACACAGGAGGACATGGAGGACATGGAGGACATGGAGGACACGGGAGGTCACGGGAGGACATGGAGGACATGGAGGACATGGAGGACACGGGAGGTCACGGGAAGACATGGAGAACACGGAGGACACGGAGGACATGGAGGACATGGAGGACACGGGAGGTCACGGGAAGACATGGAGGACACGGAGGACACGGGAGGTCACGGGAGGACATGGAGGACACGGAGGACATGGAGGACACGGGAGGACATGGAGGACACGGAGGACACGGAGGACATGGAGGACACGGGAGGACATGGAGGACATGGAGGACATGAAGGACATGGAGGACACGGGAGGTCACGAGAGGACACGGAGGACATGGAGGACACGGAGGACAAGGGAGGACACGGAGGACATGGAGGACATGGAGGACACGGGAGGTCACAGGAGGACATGGAGGACACGGGAGGACATGGAGGACATGGAGGACACGGGAGGTCACAGGAGGACATGGAGGACATGGAGGACACGGGAGGACATGGAGGACATGGAGGACATGGAGGACACGGGAGGTCACGGGAGGACATGGAGGACATGGAGGACATGGAGGACACGGGAGGTCACGGGAAGACATGGAGAACACGGAGGACACGGAGGACATGGAGGACATGGAGGACACGGGAGGTCACGGGAAGACATGGAGGACACGGAGGACACGGGAGGTCACGGGAGGACATGGAGGTCACGGGAGGACATGGAGGACACGGAGGACATGGAGGACACGGGAGGACATGGAGGACACGGAGGACACGGAGGACATGGAGGACACGGGAGGACATGGAGGACATGGAGGACATGAAGGACATGGAGGACACGGGAGGTCACGGGAGGACATGGAGGACATGGAGGACATGGAGGACACGGGAGGACACGGAGGACATGGAGGACATGGAGGACACGGGAGGACATGGAGGACATGGAGGACATGGAGGACATGGAGGATATGGAGGACATGGAGGACACGGGAGGACATGGAGGACATGGAGGACATGGAGGACATGGAGGACACGGGAGGTCACGGAGGACATGGAGGACATGGGAGGACACGGAGGACATGGAGGACACAGGAGGTCATGGGAGGACACTGAGGACACGGAGGACATGGAGGACACGGGAGGTCATGGGAGGACACGGAGGACACGGAGGACATGGAGGACATGGAGGACACGGGAGGTCATGGGAGGACATGGAGGACATGGAGGACATGGGAGGTCATGGGAGGACACGGAGGACATGGAGGACACAGGAGGTCATGGGAGGACACTGAGGACACGGAGGACATGGAGGACACGGGAGGTCACGGGAGGGCATGGAGGACATGGAGGACACGGGAGGTCACGGGAGGACACGGAGGACACGGAGGACATGGAGGACACGGGAGGTCACGGAGGACATGGAGGACATGGGAGGACACGGAGGACATGGAGGACACAGGAGGTCATGGGAGGACACTGAGGACACGGAGGACATGGAGGACACGGGAGGTCACGGGAGGACACGGAGGACACGGAGGACATGGAGGACATGGAGGACACGGGAGGTCATGGGAGGACATGGAGGACATGGAGGACATGGGAGGTCATGGGAGGACACGGAGGACATGGAGGACACAGGAGGTCATGGGAGGACACTGAGGACACGGAGGACATGGAGGACACGGGAGGTCACGGGAGGACACGGAGGACATGGAGGACATGGAGGACATGGGAGGTCATGGGAGGACACGGAGGACATGGAGGACACAGGAGGTCATGGGAGGACACTGAGGACACGGAGGACATGGAGGACACGGGAGGTCACGAGAGGACACGGAGGACATGGAGGACACGGAGGACAAGGGAGGACACGGAGGACATGGAGGACATGGAGGACACGGGAGGTCACAGGAGGACATGGAGGACACGGGAGGACATGGAGGACATGGAGGACACGGGAGGTCACAGGAGGACATGGAGGACATGGAGGACACGGGAGGACATGGAGGACATGGAGGACATGGAGGACACGGGAGGTCACGGGAGGACATGGAGGACATGGAGGACATGGAGGACACGGGAGGTCACGGGAAGACATGGAGAACACGGAGGACACGGAGGACATGGAGGACATGGAGGACACGGGAGGTCACGGGAAGACATGGAGGACACGGAGGACACGGGAGGTCACGGGAGGACATGGAGGACACGGAGGACATGGAGGACACGGGAGGACATGGAGGACACGGAGGACACGGAGGACATGGAGGACACGGGAGGACATGGAGGACATGGAGGACATGAAGGACATGGAGGACACGGGAGGTCACGAGAGGACACGGAGGACATGGAGGACACGGAGGACAAGGGAGGACACGGAGGACATGGAGGACATGGAGGACACGGGAGGTCACAGGAGGACATGGAGGACACGGGAGGACATGGAGGACATGGAGGACACGGGAGGTCACAGGAGGACATGGAGGACATGGAGGACACGGGAGGACATGGAGGACATGGAGGACATGGAGGACACGGGAGGTCACGGGAGGACATGGAGGACATGGAGGACATGGAGGACACGGGAGGTCACGGGAAGACATGGAGAACACGGAGGACACGGAAGACATGGAGGACATGGAGGACACGGGAGGTCACGGGAAGACATGGAGGACACGGAGGACACGGGAGGTCACGGGAGGACATGGAGGACACGGAGGACATGGAGGACACGGGAGGACATGGAGGACACGGAGGACACGGAGGACATGGAGGACACGGGAGGACATGGAGGACATGGAGGACATGAAGGACATGGAGGACACGGGAGGTCACGGGAGGACATGGAGGACATGGAGGACATGGAGGACACGGGAGGACACGGAGGACATGGAGGACATGGAGGACACGGGAGGACATGGAGGACATGGAGGACATGGAGGACATGGAGGATATGGAGGACATGGAGGACACGGGAGGACATGGAGGACATGGAGGACATGGAGGACATGGAGGACACGGGAGGACACGGAGGACATGGAGGACATGGAGGACATGGAGGACACGGGAGGACACGGGACGACATGGACGACATGGACGACATGGAGGACACGGGAGGTCACGGGAGGACATGGAGGACATGGAGGACACGGGAGGACACGGAGGACATGGAGGACACGGGAGGACATGGAGGACATGGAGGACACGGGAGGACATGGAGGACAAGGAGGACACGGGAGGACACGGACGACATGGAGGACATGGAGGACACGGAGGACATGGAGCACACGGAGGACATGGAGGACACGGAGGACATGGAGGACATGGAGGACACGGGAGGACATGGAGGACACGGGAGGACACGGGAGGACACGGGAGGACATGGAGGACATGGAGGACACGGGAGGACACGGAGGACACGGAGGACATGGAGGATATGGAGGACATGGAGGACACGGGAGGACACGGAGGACATGGAGGACATGGAGGACACGGGAGGTCACGGGAGGACACGGGAGGTCATGGGAGGACACGGAGGACATGGAGGACACGGGAGGTCACGGGAGGACACGGAGGACATGGAGGACACGGGAGGACACAGGAGGTCACGGGAGGGCATGGAGGACATGGAGGACACGGGAGGACACGGGAGGTCATGGGAGGACACGGAGGACATGGAGGACACAGGAGGTCAGGGGAGGACATGGAGGACATGGAGGACACAGGAGGACACAGGAGGTCACGGGAGGGCACGGAGGACATGGAGGACACGGGAGGACACAGGAGGTCAGGGGAGGACATGGAGGACACGGAGGACACGGGAGGTCACGGGAGGACACGGAGGACACGGGAGGTCACGGGAGGTCACGGGAGGACATGGAGGACACAGGAGGTCACGGGAGGACACGGAAGACATGGAGGACACGGGAGGACACGGGAGGTCACGGGAGGACACGGAGGACATGGAGGACACGGGAGGACACGGGAGGTCACGGGAGGTCACGGGAGGTCACGGGAGGACATGGAGGACATGGAGGACACGGGAGGTCACGGGAAGTCACGGGAGTACATGGAGGACATGGAGGACACAGGAGGTCACGGGAAGTCACGGGAGTACATGGAGGACATGGAGGACACGGGAGGACACGGGAGGTCACGGGAGGTCACGGGAGGACATGGAGGACACAGGAGGTCACAGGAGGACACGGAAGACATGGAGGACATGGAGGACACGGGAGGACACGGGAGGTCACGGGAGGACACGGGAGGTCATGGGAGGACACGGGAGGACACGGAGGACATGGAGGACATGGGAGGACACGGAGGACATGGAGGACACAGGAGGTCACGGGAGGACATGGAGGACATGGAGGACACGGGAGGTCACGGGAGGACACGGAGGACATGGAGGACACGGGAGGTCACGGGAGGACACAGAGGACACGGGAGGACACGGGAGGACACGGGAGGTCACGGGAGGACATGGGAGGACACGGAGGACATGGAGGACACAGGAGGTCACAGGAGGACATGGGAGGACATGGAGGACACAGAGGACATGGAGGACACAGGAGGTCATGTGAGGTCATGGGAGGTCACGGGAGGACACGGGAGGACACGGGAGGACACAGGAGGTCACGGGAGGACACGGAGGACACGGGAGGTCACGGGAGGACATGGGAGGACACGGAGGACATGGAGGACACAGGAGGTCACAGGAGGACATGGGAGGACACGGAGGACATGGGCGGTCACGGGAGGACACGGAGGACATGGAGGACACGGGAGGACACGGGAGGTCACGGGAGGTCACGGGAGGACATGGGAGGACACGGAGGACATGGAAGACACAGGAGGTCCCGGGAGGTCATGGGAGGACATGGGAGGACACGGAGGACATGGAGGACATGGAGGATACAGGAGGTCATGGGAGGTCATGGGAGGACACGGAGGACATGGAGGACACAGGAGGTCACGGGAGGACACGGAGGACATGGAGGACACGGGAGTTCACGGGACGTCACAGAGGACATGGAGGACATGGGAGGTCACGGGAGGACACGGAGGACACAGGAGGACACAGGAGGTCACGGGAGGACATGGGAGGACATGGAGGACACGGGAGGTCACGGGAGGTCATGGGAGGACATGGAGGACACAGGAGGACATGGAGGACATGGAGGACACAGGAGGTCACGGGAGGACATGGAGGACACAGGAGGACATGGAGGACATGGAGGACACAGGAGGTCACGGGAGGACACGGGAGGACACGGAGGACATGGAGGACACAGGAGGTCACGGGAGGTCACGGGAGGACACGGAGGACATGGAGGACACGGGAGGTCACGGGAGGTCACGGGAGGACACGGAGGACATGGAGGACACGGGAGGTCACGGGAGGACATGGAGGACATGGAGGACATGGAGGGCACGGGAGGTCACGGGAGGACATGGAGGACATGGAGGACATGGAGGACATGGAGGACACGGGAGGGCACGGAGGACACGGAGGACATGGAGGACATGGAGGACACAGGAGGACATGGAGGACACGGAGGACATGAAGGACACTGATGACATGGAGGACATGGGAGAGCATGGGAGGATACGGGAGGACACTGGTGGGTGGACACAGCAGACAGAGGCCCTTCTGGACTGCAGAGGGCCTGGGGGGGCTGTGTCCCCAGGCGGGAGCCGTTGTCCATGTGCAGTGATCAGAGTGAGCGGGTGGGAAGTGGGATGCCTGGCCCCGTGGAGGCATTGCCCACCCTCTCCCCTCCGGAGCACTAGGCTCTGGCCTGGCTCTGGCTGCCCTGGCAGGGCCCATGCTCCCAGGTCCTGTGTCCAGACCTCCGGGAGCAGCTGCAGAGGGAGGTGGAGTCTGCGGGCGTTTGCTGAGCAAGGGCGGGCTCAGGACAGCACAGGCCCTGCTCTGGGGCTGGCCAGACCCCTGCAGTGCAGCGGGCGGCTCACCTCTGGCCTCGTTCTCACTGTCCAGCACAATCTGGAAGGTGTCCGGGGCCAGGGCCAGCCCTGCATTCACCAGAAGTGCCCGCTTCTTCCTCACACTGTCTTTGGGGATGGCTTTTTTTGCCTGCAGAAAAAGGTTTGATAGGGTGAGCCAGGCTGGGGGGGCGGCTCCTCCTGGGACTCCTGGGAGCTCTTGACCTTCGGGCTCCTCCCTGGCAAAATCACCAGGTGCCCTTACCTCGTGGTTGGCAGGTCCCTTCGAGCCCCTCCACAGCCCTAGTCCTGCAGCTTGGCCTGCATCTGACTCTGGGTTCCCATGACTTCCCGTCTTCCTTGGCCTGGTTCTTGTCTCCACAAGGCCCTCCTCCCCCCCCCACCCCATGCCCCTTGTCCCTGTTCTCTATCTGCAGCTCCCTCTTGCTCCCCACCCCTCTCAGCCTTGTCCTGGGTCTGCTCCCCTCCTCCCCCTCCCCTGCCCCAGGGACGGGGCCTGGCCTGCTGGATGGCCATGTTGGCCTTGTCTTCGGCACGCTCAGGGGACTGGTACAGCATGGTGCCCAGGCGTATCCGGCTGAAGGCCAGGTGGATCTTGTCCTGGTAGAGGCCTGTGCTGTCCAGAGAGGAGGCTTTGCGCAGGTGCTCCATGGCGGTCTCCAGCTGGTCGGCGTCCTCCTCGATGTGTCCCAGCTCCAGGTGGACTTGGCAGCGCAGCAGGGTCAGGAGGCTGTGGGGAAAAGGAGGCAGGTCGGGAGGGAGGCCATGGGGAGAGGCAGGTCGGGAGGGAGGCCATGGGGAGAGGCAGGTCGGGAGGGAGGCCATGGGGAGAGGCAGGTCGGGAGGGAGGCCATGGGGAGAGGCAGGTCGGGAGGGAGGCCATGGGGAGAGGGGGCACAGAGTCACACAGCAGTGAGTGAGCAGGCAGAGAATTCCATGAGAGAGGGGGGGCACAGGGTCACAGGAAGGAGAAGTCCTGGTCACAGACTGAGCAGGCGGAGGACAAGGCTCTGCACCTGAAAACCACACACATTGTGTGTGTGCATGTGTGTGCGTGTGCATGTGTGTATGCATGTGCAAGTGTGTGTGCATGTGCATGTGTGTGCGTGTGCATGTGTGTGCATGTGCATGTGTGTGCATGTGCATGTGTGTGCATGCATGTGTGTGCATGTGTCTGCATGTGCATGTGTGTGCATGTGTGTGCATGTGCATGTGCATGTGTGTGTGCATGCATGTGTGTGCATGTGCATGCATGTGTGTGCGTGTGCATGTGTGCACGCGTGTGTGTGTTCATGTATGCGTATGGCCCAGGGTCTCAGAGGAAGAGAGGAATGAATTTGAAGAAATCATCGCTGATTCCCAGAGCTCTCCAAAGCATCATTTTATGCGCTGCACAATCACAGACATCTCCAACAGAATTCAAATCAAAGACTCCACAACCATCGCCACCATGGCACTGGAAGATAGTTAGAGACCATCTTCTGGACAGACAGGAGGCGCGGTGGCTAAGATGCCTCAACTGCCCCTACCCAGATGGCAGGGATAGGAAGTGGGGTTACAACAGTCAGCAGAGTCAAGGGCATCCTCAGCCATGCCCCCTCCCCAGGAAGCGGGGAAGCCCAGGCCTCTGCTAGGGCAGAACAACTGTGGATGGGGGCTCCGCTCTGAGGGCCACCCAGCTAGGAGACAAGGAGGAGTAAACCAAGAGGCTACTGCTTCCCTGAAGTGACAGGTCATGACACAGGACCAGCGGGAGGCAGGAGAGAGGACAGGTCACACGGCTGTGGAGACAGAGGCCTCCGGGTCTGCAGTGGAGAGGCACAGAGCCAGCCAAGGAAATAGAGAACTTTTAGAAAGCACACAGAGCCCTGAGGGAGACAGCAGGGAGTTTACGGGGCGGCCAGCAGGGCCAGCATGCTGGTCTCAGTGCTGGTGGCCCCGTGCTAGGAAACAATGTGTTTAAAGATGGTTCTTCCCGTTACCACTGGGGTCAGGGTTCAAGCGCACGGACCCACCAGCCAGGACGTGGGTGTGGGAGGGAGGGTAGGATCTGCAGGGAGGTGGACTGCCAGCTCCCTAGGGCTCCCCCGAGCCACACAGAGAAGGCAGGGCACAGCCAGGGCAGCCATGACTCTACTTGTCACACAGAAGACAGGAGCCACGCAGTCACTGAGGGGCGCACGTGCTGAGGAGCCACAGAGGGTCTCAGCTCTCGGCCAGGCTAAGGAACAAGACCCGGGCAGCGCTGTTGTTCAATTGTATCTCGTGCTTAAGGGAAAAATTACAAGCAGACCACAAACTTTGGAAAATGATTTTGGAAAGACATGCTACAACCCACTTCATAAAGGCCTTGGTGTCAAGCCTGCCACACAAGGCAGTTTTGTTCACCCCAGGTCTGGTGGAACACCCAGTGCCACCCCCAGATACAGGCCATCCTCACAGGAAAGGTGTGCAGCACTCGTGGGTGCAGGGACCTTCCCAGCTGCTCCCCAACATCCATAAGGCAGATGCCCACCCCAGGGGTGTGGAACCCCAAAATGGAGAGGACGTTCATGCAGGCGTGTGAGCCGGAGACTGCGGGTCCTTCTCCAGGACCTTCTGGAGACAATGCGAGGTCAGCGCGCCCACCTGTCCACCTTCTCCAGGACCTCTGCGACGCTGGTGAGCGGCTTCCGGAGGTGGTGTCGCAGGCTGTGCTGCAGCAGGGGCAGGCAGGTGTTCCACTGGGTGGTGCAGACCACCTGGATGACCTGCGGGTCGCCATAGCGGATGGCCTGCTGCAGCGCCATGTCCAGCCTCTTGATGATGCTCAGCTGGTCCTACAGGAGGACAGCACGTCTGTGAAGGCCGGGGCCCTGCAGCTGCATGCCAGAGCCAGCTGTCAAGAGCCTGTGCTGGGACAGGGTGCAGGAGGGCTCTGCCAGCGGGGGCTGGAGTCCTGCCCAGAGAGGGCCCAGGGGCTCTCCAGAACGCCAGCGACACTGTTGACCCAGCCCACAGGCCCCGTTTCTCTTCCATGAGTACAGCCAGGGCCTCCACTAGAGACTCTTACCTCTAACTGGGCCTGCGCCGTCCGTTATTATCCAAACCACCAGCTTTCAGGTTTGTGCTTTGCGCCTCTCAAGCTAAGGGTGTCAGGACCCACGCCAGTGCAAGCCCGACCTGAGGCCCCCAGGCCAGGCCATCCTGACCTGCCCCGCCCCGCCCAGCACTGCACTCAAGCCCCCTAGTGCCTAACACGGACACAGAGACTGTGCAGCCCAACCAGGTGTCCAGAAGCAGGGTGAGGCGCAGTGGCCCCAGATCCACAGAGGCCGGACCACACGGGAGGACATCTCTACACACAGGAGGACATCTCTACACACGGGAGGACATCTCTACACACGGGAGGACATCTCTACACACGGAAGGACATCTCTACACACGGGAGGACATCTCTACACACGGGAGGACATCTCTACACACAAGAGGACATCTCTACACACGGGAGGACATCTCTACACACATGAGGACATCTCTACACAAGGGAGGACATCTCTACACACGGGAGGACATCTCTACACATGGGAGGACATCTCTACACACGGGAGGACATCTCTACACACGGGAGGACATCTCTACACACAAGAGGACATCTCTACACACGGGAGGACATCTCTACACACATGAGGACATCTCTACACAAGGGAGGACATCTCTACACACGGGAGGACATCTCTACACATGGGAGGACATCTCTACACACGGGAGGACATCTCTACACACGGGAGGACATCTCTACACACAAGAGGACATCTCTACACACGGGAGGACATCTCTACACACGGGAGGACATCTCTACACATGGGAGGACATCTCTACACACACGAGAGGACATCTCTACACACGGGAGGACATCTCTACACAGGGGAGGACATCTCTACACACGGGAGGACATCTCTACACACGGGAGGACATCTCTACACACGGGAGGACATCTCTACAAACAGGAGGACATCTCTACACACGAGAGGACATCTCTACACACAGGAGGACATCTCTACACACACGAGGACATCTCTACACACGGGAGGACTTCTCTACACACGGGAGGACATCTCTACACATGGGAGGACATCTCTACACACGAGGACATCTCTACACACGGGAGGACATCTCTACACACAGGAGGACCTCGCTACACACGGGAGGACATCTCTACACACGGTAGGACATCTCTACACACACGAGGACATCTCTACACACGGGAGGACATCTCTACACACGGGAGGACATCTCTACACACGGGAGGACCTCGCTACACACGGGAGGACATCTCTACACACGGGAGGACATCTCTACACAAGGGAGGACATCTCTAGACACACGAGGACATCTCTACACACGGGAGGACATCTCTACACACGAGAGGAAATCTCTACACACACGAGGACATCTCTACACACGAGAGGACATCTCTACACACAGGAGGACATCTCTACACAGGGGAGGACATCTCTACACACATGAGGACATCTCTACACACATGAGGACATCTCTACACACGAGGACATCTCTACACACATGAGGACATCTCTACACACGGGAGGACATCTCTACACACATGAGGACATCTCTACACACGAGGACATCTCTACACACATGAGGACATCTCTACACACGGGAGGACATCTCTACACACATGAGGACATCTCTACACACGGGAGGACATCTCTACACACGGGAGGACATCTCTACACATGGGAGGACATCTCTACACACGGGAGGACATCTCTACACACGGGAGGACATCTCTACACACAAGAGGACATCTCTACACACGGGAGGATATCTCTACACACGGGAGGACATCTCTACACACGGGAGGACATCTCTACACATGGGAGGACATCTCTACACACACGAGAGGACATCTCTACACATGGGAGGACATCTCTACACAGGGGAGGACATCTCTACACACGGGAGGACATCTCTACACACGGGAGGACATCTCTACAAACAGGAGGACATCTCTACACACGAGAGGACATCTCTACACACAGGAGGACATCTCTACACACACGAGGACATCTCTACACACGGGAGGACTTCTCTACACACGGGAGGACATCTCTACACACGGGAGGACATCTCTACACACGGGAGGACAACTCTACACACGGGACAACATCTCTACACACACGAGGACATCTCTACACACACGAGGACATCTCTACACACGGGAGGACATCTCTACACACGGGAGGACATCTGTACACACGGGAGGACCTCTCTACACACGGGAGGACATCTCTACACAAGGGAGGACATCTCTACACACGGGAGGACATCTCTACACACGGGAGGACATCTCTACACAAGGGAGGACATCTCTACACACGGGACAACATCTCTACACACGGGACAACATCTCTACACACGGGAGGACATCTCTACACACGGGAGGACAGCTCTACACACGGGAGGACATCTCCACACGGGAGGACATCTCTACACACGGGAGGACATCTCTACACACAGGAGGACATCTCTACACACGGGAGGACATCTCTACACACGGGAGGACCTCTCTACACACGGGAGGACATCTCTACACACGGGAGGACATCTCTACACACACGAGGACATCTCTACACACGGGAGGACATCTCTACACACGGGAGGACATCTCTACACACGGGAGGACATCTCTACAAACAGGAGGACCTCTCTACACACGGGAGGACATCTCTACACACGGGAGGACATCTCTACACACACGAGGACATCTCTACACACACGAGGACATCTCTACACACGGGAGGACATCTCTACACACGGGAGGACATCTCTACACACGGGAGGACATCTCTACAAACAGGAGGACATCTCTACACACACGAGGACATCTCTACACACGGGAGGACATCTCTACAAACAGGAGGACATCTCTACACACGGGAGGACATCTCTACACACGGGAGGACATCTCTACAAACGGGAGGACATCTCTACACACGGGAGGACATCTCTACACACACGAGGACATCTCTACACACGAGAGGACATCTCTACACACAGGAGGACATCTCTACACACACGAGGACATCTCTACACACACGAGGACATCTCTACACACGAGAGGACATCTCTACACACGGGAGGACATCTCTACACACACGAGGACATCTCTACACACGGGAGGACATCTCTACACACGGGAGGACATCTCTACACACGGGAGGACATCTCTACAAACAGGAGGACATCTCTACACACGGGAGGACATCTCTACACACGGGATGACATCTCTACACACGGGAGGACCTCGCTACACACGGGAGGACATCTCTACACACGGGAGGACATCTCTACACACGGGAGGACATCTCTACACACGGGAGGACATCTCTACACACGAGAGGAAATCTCTACACACGGGATGACATCTCTACACACGGGAGGACATCTCTACACAAGGGAGGACATCTCTACACACACGAGGACATCTCTACACATGGGAGGACATCTCTACACACAAGGACATCTCTACACACGGTAGGACCTCTCTACACACGGGAGGACATCTCTACACACGGGAGGATATCTCTACACACATGAAGACATCTCTACACACGGGAGGACATCTCTACACACACGAGGACATCTCTACACACGGGAGGACATCTCTATACACACGAGGACATCTCTACACACACGAGGACATCTCTACACACATGAGGACATCTCTACACACGGGAGGACCTCTCTACACACGGGGGACATCTGTACACATGGGAGGACATCTCTACACACACGAGGATATCTCTACACACACGAGGACATCTCTACACACATGAGGACATCTCTACACACGGGAGGACATCTCTACACACGGGAGGACATCTCTACACACGGGAGGACATCTCTACACACACGAGGACATCTCTACACACATGAGAATATCTCTACACACGGGAGGACATCTCTACACACGGGAGGACATCTCTACACACAAGGACATCTCTACACACGGGAGGACATCTCTACACACACGAGGACATCTCTACACACATGAGGACATCTCTACACACGGGGGGACATCTCTACACACGGGAGGACATCTCTACACACGGGAGGACCTCGCTACACACGGGAGGACATCTCTACAAACGGGAGGACATCTCTACACAAGGGAGGACATCTCTACACACGGGAGGACATCTCTACACAAGGGAGGACATCTCTACACACACGAGGACATCTCTACACATGGGAGGACATCTCTACACACAAGGACATCTCTACACACGGTAGGACCTCTCTACACACGGGAGGACATCTCTACACAGGGAAGGACATCTCTACACAGGGGAGGACATCTCTACACACGGGAGGACATCTCTACAAATGGGAGGACATCTCTACATACAAGGACTTCTCTACACACGGTAGGACCTCTCTACACACAGGAGGACATCTCTACACACGAGAGGACATCTCTACACACGGGAGGACATCTCTACACACGGGAGGATATCTCTACAAACAGAAGGACATCTCTACACACGGGAGGACATCTCTACACACGGGAGGACATCTCTACAAACAGGAGGACATCTCTACACACGGGAGGACATCTCTACACACGGGGGGACATCTCTACACACGGGAGGACATCTCTACAAACAGGAGGACATCTCTACACACGGGAGGATATCTCTACACACGGGAGGACATCTCTACACAAGGGAGGACATCTCTACAAACAGCAGGACATCTCTATACACGGGAGGACATCTCTACACATGGGAGGACATCTCTATACGCGGGAGGACAGCTCTACACACACGAGGACATCTCTACACATGGGAGGACATCTCTACACACGGGAGGAAATCTCTACACACGGGAGGACATCTCTACACACGGGAGGACCTCGCTACACACGGGAGGACTTCTCTACACATGGGAGGACATCTCTACACACGAGGACATCTCTACACACGGGAGAACATCTCTACACACGGGAGGACATCTCTACACACGGGAGGACATCTCTACACACAGGAGGACCTCGCTACACACGGGAGGACATCTCTACACACATGAGGACATCTCTACACACGGGAGGACATCTCCACACAAGGGAGGACATCTCTACACACACGAGGACATCTCTACACACGGTAGGACTTCTCTACACACGGGAGGACATCTCTACACACGGGAGGACATCTCTACACACGGGAGGACATCTCTACACACGGGAGGACATCTCTACACACACGAGGACATCTCTACACACGGGAGGACATCTCTACACACGGGAGGACATCTCTACACACAGGAGGACATCTCTACCCACGGGAGGACATCTCTACACACGGGAGGACATCTCTACACACGAGAGGACTTCTCTACAAACAGGAGGACATCTCTACACACGAGAGGACATCTCTACACACAGGAGGACATCTCTACACACACGAGGACATCTCTACACACGGGAGGACATCTCTACACACGGGAGGACATCTCTACACACGGGAGGACATCTCTACAAACAGGAGGACATCTCTACACACACGGGAGGACATCTCTACACACGGGAGGACATCTCTACACACAGGAGGACATCTCTACACACGGGAGGACATCTCTACACACGGGAGGACATCTCTACACATGGGAGGACATCTCTACACACGGGAGGACCTCTCTACACACTGGAGGACATCTCTACACACGGGAGGACATCTCTACACATGGGAGGACATCTCTACACACAAGGACATCTCTACACACGGGAGGACATCTCTACACACACGAGGACATCTCTACACACACGAGGACATCTCTACACACGGGAGGACATCTCTACACATGGGAGGACATCTCTACACACGGGAGGACATCTCTACAAACAGGAGGACATCTCTACACACACGAGGACATCTCTACACACGGGAGGACATCTCTACAAACAGGAGGACATCTCTACACACGGGAGGACATCTCTACACACAGGAGGACATCTCTACACACGGGAGGACATCTCTACACACGGGAGGACATCTCTACACACACGAGGACATCTCTACACACGGGAGGACATCTCTACACACATGAAGACATCTCTACACACATGAGGACATCTCTACACACAAGAGGACATCTCTACACACGGGAGGACTTCTCTACACACGGGAGGACATCTCTACACACACGAGGACATCTCTACACACGGGAGGACATCTCTACACACGGGAGGACATCTCTACACACAGGAGGACATCTCTACACACGGGAGGACATCTCTACACACGGGGGGACATCTCTACGCACGGGAGGACATCTCTACACACAGGAGGACATCTCTACACACGGGAGGATATCTCTACAAACAGGAGGACATCTCTACACACGGGAGGACATCTCTACACACGGGAGGACATCTCTACAAACAGGAGGACATCTCTACACACGGGAGGACATCTCTACACACGGGGGGACATCTCTACACACGGGAGGACATCTCTACACACAGGAGGACATCTCTACACACGGGAGGACATCTCTACACACGGGATGACATCTCTACACACGGGAGGACCTCGCTACACACGGGAGGACATCTCTACACACGGGAGGACATCTCTACACACGGGAGGACTTCTCTACAAACAGGAGGACATCTCTACACACGAGAGGACATCTCTACACACGGGAGGACATCTCTACACACACGAGGACATCTCTACACACACGAGGACATCTCTACACACGGGAGGACATCTCTACACACGGGATGACATCTCTACACACGGGAGGACCTCGCTACACACGGGAGGACATCTCTACACACGGGAGGACATCTCTACACACGGGAGGACATCTCTACACACACGAGGACATCTCTACACATGGGAGGACATCTCTACACACAAGGACATCTCTACACACGGTAGGACCTCTCTACCCACGGGAGGACATCTCTACACACGGGAGGATATCTCTACACACGGGAGGACATCTGTACACACGGGAGGACATCTCTACACACACGAAGACATCTCTACACACGGGAGGACATCTCTATACACACGAGGACATCTCTACACACACGAGGACATCTCTACACACATGAGGACATCTCTACACACGGGAGGACATCTCTACACACGGGAGGACATCTCTACAAATGGGAGGACCTCTCTACACACGGGAGGACATCTCTACACATGGGAGGACATCTCTACACACACGAGGACATCTCTACACACACGAGGACATCTCTACACACACGAGGACATCTCTACACACGGGAGGACATCTCTACACACGGGAGGACATCTCTACACACGGGAGGACATCTCTACACACACGAGGACATCTCTACACACATGAGGACATCTCTACACACGGGAGGACATCTCTACACACGGGAGGACATCTCTACACACGGGGGGACATCTCTACACACGGGAGGACATCTCTACACACGGGAGGACCTCGCTACACACGGGAGGACATCTCTACACACGGGAGGACATCTCTACACAAGGGAGGACATCTCTACACACGGGAGGACATCTCTACACAAGGGAGGACATCTCTACACACACGAGGACATCTCTACACATGGGAGGACATCTCTACACACAAGGACATCTCTACACACGGTAGGACCTCTCTACACACGGCAGGACATCTCTACACACGGGAGGACATCTCTACACACGGGAGGACATCTCTACAAATGGGAGGACATCTCTACATACAAGGACATCTCTACACACGGTAGGACGTCTCTACACACAGGAGGACATCTCTACACACGAGAGGACATCTCTACACACGGGAGGACATCTCTACACACGGGAGGACATCTCTACAAACAGGAGGACATCTCTACACACGGGAGGACATCTCTACACACGGGGGGACATCTCTACACACGGGAGGACATCTCTACAAACAGGAGGACATCTCTACACACGGGAGGATATCTCTACACACGGGAGGACATCTCTACAAACAGCAGGACATCTCTATACACGGGAGGACATCTCTACACATGGGAGGACATCTCTACACGCGGGAGGACAGCTCTACACACACGAGGACATCTCTACACATGGGAGGACATCTCTACACACGGGAGGACATCTCTACACCCGGGAGGAAATCTCTACACACGGGAGGACATCTCTACACACGGGAGGACATCTCTACACACACGAGGACATCTCTACACACGGGAGGACCTCGCTACACACGGGAGGACTTCTCTACACATGGGAGGACATCTCTACACACGAGGACATCTCTACACACGGGAGAACATCTCTACACACGGGAGGACATCTCTACACACGGGAGGACATCTCTACACACAGGAGGACCTCGCTACACACGGGAGGACATCTCTACACACGGGAGGACATCTCCACACAAGGGAGGACATCTCTACACACACGAGGACATCTCTACACACGGTAGGACTTCTCTACACACGGGAGGACATCTCTACACACGGGAGGATATCTCTACACACGGGAGGACATCTCTACACACGGGAGGACATCTCTACACACACGAGGACATCTCTACACACGGGAGGACATCTCTACACACATGAAGACATCTCTACACACATGAGGACATCTCTACACACAGGAGGACATCTCTACACACGGGAGGACTTCTCTACACACGGGAGGACATCTCTACACACACGAGGACATCTCTACACACGGGAGGACATCTCTACACACGGGAGGACATCTCTACACACAGGAGGACATCTCTACACACGGGAGGACATCTCTACACACGGGAGGACATCTCTACACACGGGAGGACTTCTCTACAAACAGGAGGACATCTCTACACACGAGAGGACATCTCTACACAAAGGAGGACATCTCTACACACACGAGGACATCTCTACACACACGAGGACATCTCTACACACGGGAGGACATCTCTACACACGGGAGGACATCTGTACACACGGGAGGACATCTCTACAAACAGGAGGACATCTCTACACACACGAGGACATCTCTACACACATGAAGACATCTCTACACACATGAGGACATCTCTACACACAGGAGGACATCTCTACACACGGGAGGACTTCTCTACACACGGGAGGACATCTCTACACACACGAGGACATCTCTACACACGGGAGGACATCTCTACACACGGGAGGACATCTCTACACACAGGAGGACATCTCTACACACGGGAGGACATCTCTACACACGGGAGGACATCTCTATACACGGGCGGACTTCTCTACAAACAGGAGGACATCTCTACACACGAGAGGACATCTCTACACAAAGGAGGACATCTCTACACACACGAGGACATCTCTACACACACGAGGACATCTCTACACACGGGAGGACATCTCTACACACGGGAGGACATCTCTACACATGGGAGGACATCTCTACACACGGGAGGACCTCTCTACACACTGGAGGACACCTCTACACACGGGAGGACATCTCTACACATGGGAGGACATCTCTACACACAAGGACATCTCTACACACGGGAGGACATCTCTACACACACGAGGACATCTCTACACACGGGAGGACATCTCTACACATGGGAGGACATCTCTACACACGGGAGGACATCTCTACAAACAGGAGGACATCTCTACACACACGAGGACATCTCTACACACGGGAGGACATCTCTACAAACAGGAGGACATCTCTACACACGGGAGGACATCTCTACACACAGGAGGACATCTCTACACACGGGAGGACATCTCTACACACGGGAGGACATCTCTACAAACAGGAGGACATCTCTACACACGGGAGGACATCTCTACACACGGGGGGACATCTCTACACACGGGAGGACATCTCTACACACAGGAGGACATCTCTACACACGGGAGGACATCTCTACAAACAGGAGGACATCTCTACACACGGGAGGACATCTCTACACACGGGAGGACATCTCTACAAACAGGAGGACATCTCTACACACGGGAGGACATCTCTACACACGGGGGGACATCTCTACACACGGGAGGACATCTCTACACACAGGAGGACATCTCTAGACACGGGAGGACATCTCTACACACGGGATGACATCTCTACACACGGGAGGACCTCGCTACACACGGGAGGACATCTCTACACACGGGAGGACTTCTCTACAAACAGGAGGACATCTCTACACACGAGAGGACATCTCTACACACGGGAGGACATCTCTACACACACGAGGACATCTCTACACACACGAGGACATCTCTACACACGGGAGGACATCTCTACACACGGGAGGACCTCGCTACACACGGGAGGACATCTCTACACACGGGAGGACATCTCTACACACGGGAGGACATCTCTACACACACGAGGACATCTCTACACATGGGAGGACATCTCTACACACAAGGACATCTCTACACACGGTAGGACCTCTCTACACACGGGTGGACATCTCTACACACAGGAGGATATCTCTACACACGGGAGGACATCTCTACACACGGGAGGACATCTCTACACACATGAGGACATCTCTACACACAGGAGGACATCTCTATACACACGAGGACATCTCTACACACACGAGGACATCTCTACACACATGAGGACATCTCTACACACGGGAGGACATCTCTACACACGGGAGGACATCTCTACAAACGGGAGGACCTCTCTACACACGGGAGGACATCTCTACACATGGGAGGACATCTCTACACACACGAGGACATCTCTACACACACGAGGACATCTCTACACACATGAGGACATCCCTACACACGGGAGGACATCTCTACACACGGGAGGACATCTCTACACACACGAGGACATCTCTACACACGGGAGGACATCTCTACACACAGGAGGACCTCGCTACACACGGGAGGACATCTCTACACACGGGAGGACATCTCTACACACACGAGGACATCTCTACACACGGGAGGACATCTCTACACACGGGAGGACATCTCTACACACGGGAGGACCTCGCTACACACGGGAGGACATCTCTACACACGGGAGGACATCTCTACACAAGGGAGGACATCTCTAGACACACGAGGACATCTCTACACACGGGAGGACATCTCTACACACGAGAGGAAATCTCTACACACACGAGGACATCTCTACACACGAGAGGACATCTCTACACACAGGAGGACATCTCTACACAGGGGAGGACATCTCTACACACATGAGGACATCTCTACACACATGAGGACATCTCTACACAGGAGGACATCTCTACACACATGAGGACATCTCTACACACGGGAGGACATCTCTACACACATGAGGACATCTCTACACACGAGGACATCTCTACACACATGAGGACATCTCTACACACGGGAGGACATCTCTACACACATGAGGACATCTCTACACACGGGAGGACATCTCTACACACGGGAGGACATCTCTACACATGGGAGGACATCTCTACACACGGGAGGACATCTCTACACACGGGAGGACATCTCTACACACAAGAGGACATCTCTACACACGCGAGGATATCTCTACACACGGGAGGACATCTCTACACACGGGAGGACATCTCTACACATGGGAGGACATCTCTACACACACGAGAGGACATCTCTACACACGGGAGGACATCTCTACACAGGGGAGGACATCTCTACACACGGGAGGACATCTCTACACACGGGAGGACATCTCTACACACGGGAGGACATCTCTACAAACGGGAGGACATCTCTACACACGAGAGGACATCTCTACACACAGGAGGACATCTCTACACACACGAGGACATCTCTACACACGGGAGGACTTCTCTACACACGGGAGGACATCTCTACACATGGGAGGACATCTCTACACACGAGGACATCTCTACACACGGGAGGACATCTCTACACACAGGAGGACCTCGCTACACACGGGAGGACATCTGTACACACGGGAGGACATCTCTACACAAGGGAGGACATCTCTACACACACGAGGACATCTCTACACACGGTAGGACCTCTCTACACACGGTAGGACCTCTCTACACACGGGAGGACATCTCTACACACGGGAGGACATCTCTACACACACGAGGACATCTCTACACACATGAAGACATCTCTACACACATGAGGACATCTCTACACACACGAGGACATCTCTACACACGGGAGGACTTCTCTACACACGGGAGGACATCTCTACACACACGAGGACATCTCTACACACGGGAGGACATCTCTACACACGGGAGGACCTCGCTACACACGGGAGGACATCTCTACACACGGGAGGACATCTCTACACAAGGGAGGACATCTCTACACACACGAGGACATCTCTACACATGGGAGGACATCTCTACACACAAGGACATCTCTACAGACGGTAGGACCTCTCTACACACTGGAGGACATCTCTACACACGGGAGGACATCTCTACACATGGGAGGACATCTCTACACACAAGGACATCTCTACACATGGGAGGACATCTCTACACACAAGGACATCTCTACAGACGGTAGGACCTCTCTACACACTGGAGGACCTCTCTACACACGGGAGGACATCTCTACACACGGGAGGACATCTCTACACACGGGAGGACATCTCTACAAACGGGAGGACATCTCTACACACGGGAGGACATCTCTACACACACGAGGACATCTCTACACACGAGAGGACATCTCTACACACAGGAGGACATCTCTACACACACGAGGACATCTCTACACACACGAGGACATCTCTACACACGAGAGGACATCTCTACACACGGGAGGACATCTCTACACACACGAGGACATCTCTACACACGGGAGGACATCTCTACACACGGGAGGACATCTCTACACACGGGAGGACATCTCTACAAACAGGAGGACATCTCTACACACGGGAGGACATCTCTACACACGGGATGACATCTCTACACACGGGAGGACCTCGCTACACACGGGAGGACATCTCTACACACGGGAGGACATCTCTACACACGGGAGGACATCTCTACACACACGAGGACATCTCTACACATGGGAGGACATCTCTACACACAAGGACATCTCTACACACGGTAGGACCTCTCTACACACGGGAGGATATCTCTACACACGGGAGGACATCTCTACACACGGGAGGACATCTCTACACACACGAGGACATCTCTACACACGAGAGGACATCTCTACACACAAGGACATCTCTACACACGGTAGGACATCTCTACACACGGGAGGATATCTCTACACACGGGAGGACATCTCTACACACGGGAGGACATCTCTACACACACGAGGACATCTCTACACACGGGAGGACATCTCTATACACACGAGGACATCTCTACACACACGAGGACATCTCTACACACATGAGGACATCTCTACACACGGGAGGACATCTCTACACACGGGAGGACATCTCTACAAACGGGAGGACCTCTCTACACACGGGAGGACATCTCTACACATGGGAGGACATCTCTACACACACGAGGACATCTCTACACACACGAGGACATCTCTACACACGGGAGGACATCTCTACACACGGGAGGACATCTCTACACACGGGAGGACATCTCTACACACACGAGGACATCTCTACACACATGAGGATATCTCTACACACGGGAGGACATCTCTACACACGGGAGGACATCTCTACACACAAGGACATCTCTACACACGGGAGGACATCTCTACACACACGAGGACATCTCTACACACATGAGGACATCTCTACACACGGGGGGACATCTCTACACACGGGAGGACATCTCTACACACGGGAGGACCTCGCTACACACGGGAGGACATCTCTACACACGGGAGGACATCTCTACACAAGGGAGGACATCTCTACACACGGGAGGACATCTCTACACAAGGGAGGACATCTCTACACACACGAGGACATCTCTACACATGGGAGGACATCTCTACACACAAGGACATCTCTACACACGGTAGGACCTCTCTACACACGGCAGGACATCTCTACACACGGGAGGACATCTCTACACACGGGAGGACATCTCTACAAATGGGAGGACATCTCTACATACAAGGACATCTCTACACACGGTAGGACCTCTCTACACACAGGAGGACATCTCTACACACGAGAGGACATCTCTACACACGGGAGGACATCTCTACACACGGGGGGACATCTCTACACACGGGAGGACATCTCTACAAACAGGAGGACATCTCTACACACGGGAGGATATCTCTACACACGGGAGGACATCTCTACACACGGGAGGACATCTCTACAAACAGCAGGACATCTCTATACACGGGAGGACATCTCTACACATGGGAGGACATCTCTACACGCGGGAGGACAGCTCTACACACACGAGGACATCTTTACACACAGGAGGACCTCGCTACACACGGGAGGACATCTCTACACACATGAGGACATCTCTACACACGGGAGGACATCTCCACACAAGGGAGGACATCTCTACACACACGAGGACATCTCTACACACGGTAGGACTTCTCTACACACGGGAGGACATCTCTACACACGGGAGGATATCTCTACACACGGGAGGACATCTCTACACACGGGAGGACATCTCTACACACACGAGGACATCTCTACACACGGGAGGACATCTCTACACACATGAAGACATCTCTACACACATGAGGACATCTCTACACACAGGAGGACATCTCTACACACGGGAGGACTTCTCTACACACGGGAGGATATCTCTACACACACGAGGACATCTCTACACACGGGAGGACATCTCTACACACGGGAGGACATCTCTACACACAGGAGGACATCTCTACACACGGGAGGACATCTCTACACACGGGAGGACATCTCTACACACGGGAGGACTTCTCTACAAACAGGAGGACATCTCTACACAAGAGAGGACATCTCTACACACAGGAGGACATCTCTACACACACGAGGACATCTCTACACACGGGAGGACATCTCTACACACGGGAGGACATCTCTACACACGGGAGGACATCTCTACAAACAGGAGGACATCTCTACACACACGAGGACATCTCTACACAAGGGAGGACATCTCTACACACACGAGGACATCTCTACACACACGAGGACATCTCTACACACGGGAGGACATCTCTACACACGGGAGGACATCTCTACACATGGGAGGACATCTCTACACACGGGAGGACCTCTCTACACACTGGACGACATCTCTACACACGGGAGGACATCTCTACACATGGGAGGACATCTCTACACACAAGGACATCTCTACACACGGGAGGACATCTCTACACACACGAGGACATCTCTACACACACGAGGACATCTCTACACACGGGAGGACATCTCTACACATGGGAGGACATCTCTACACACGGGAGGACATCTCTACAAACAGGAGGACATCTCTACACACACGAGGACATCTCTACACACGGGAGGACATCTCTACAAACAGGAGGACATCTCTACACACGGGAGGACATCTCTACACACAGGAGGACATCTCTACACACGGGAGGACATCTCTACACACGGGAGGACATCTCTACAAACAGGAGGACATCTCTACACACGGGAGGACATCTCTACACACGGGGGGACATCTCTACACACGGGAGGACATCTCTACACACAGGAGGACATCTCTACACACGGGAGGACATCTCTACAAACAGGAGGACATCTCTACACACGGGAGGACATCTCTACACACGGGAGGACATCTCTACAAACTGGAGGACATCTCTACACACGGGAGGACATCTCTACACACGGGGGGACATCTCTACACAAGGGAGGACATCTCTACACACAGGAGGACATCTCTACACACGGGAGGACATCTCTACACACGGGATGACATCTCTACACACGGGAGGACCTCGCTACACACGGGAGGACATCTCTACACACGGGAGGACATCTCTACACACGGGAGGACTTCTCTACAAACAGGAGGACATCTCTACACACGAGAGGACATCTCTACACACGGGAGGACATCTCTACACACACGAGGACATCTCTACACACACGAGGACATCTCTACACACGGGAGGACATCTCTACACACGGGATGACATCTCTACACACGGGAGGACCTCGCTACACACGGGAGGACATCTCTACACACGGGAGGACATCTCTACACACGGGAGGACATCTCTACACACACGAGGACATCTCTACACATGGGAGGACATCTCTACACACAAGGACATCTCTACACACGGTAGGACCTCTCTACACACGGGAGAACATCTCTACACACGGGAGGACATCTCTATACACACGAGGACATCTCTACACACACGAGGACATCTCTACACACATGAGGACATCTCTACACACGGGAGGACATCTCTACACACGGGAGGACATCTCTACAAACGGGAGGACCTCTCTACACACGGGAGGACATCTCTACACATGGGAGGACATCTCTACACACACGAGGACATCTCTACACACACGAGGACATCTCTACACACACGAGGACATCTCTACACACGGGAGGACATCTCTACACACGGGAGGACATCTCTACACACACGAGGACATCTCTACACACGGGAGGACATCTCTATACACACGAGGACATCTCTACACACACGAGGACATCTCTACACACATGAGGACATCTCTACACACGGGAGGACATCTCTACACACGGGAGGACATCTCTACAAACGGGAGGACCTCTCTACACACGGGAGGACATCTCTACACATGGGAGGACATCTCTACACACACGAGGACATCTCTACACACACGAGGACATCTCTACACACACGAGGACATCTCTACACACGGGAGGACATCTCTACACACGGGAGGACATCTCTACACACGGGGGGACATCTCTACACACGGGAGGACATCTCTACACATGGGAGGACCTCGCTACACACGGGAGGACATCTCTACACACGGGAGGACATCTCTACACAAGGGAGGACATCTCTACACACGGGAGGACATCTCTACACAAGGGAGGACATCTCTACACACACGAGGACATCTCTACACATGGGAGGACATCTCTACACACAAGGACATCTCTACACACGGTAGGACCTCTCTACACACGGCAGGACATCTCTACACACGGGAGGACATCTCTACACACGGGAGGACATCTCTACAAATGGGAGGACATCTCTACATACAAGGACATCTCTACACACGGTAGGACCTCTCTACACACAGGAGGACATCTCTACACACGAGAGGACATCTCTACACACGGGAGGACATCTCTACACACGGGAGGACATCTCTACAAACAGGAGGACATCTCTACACACGGGAGGACATCTCTACACACGGGAGGACATCTCTACAAACAGGAGGACATCTCTACACACGGGAGGACATCTCTACACACGGGGGGACATCTCTACACACGGGAGGACATCTCTACACACACGAGGACATCTCTACACACACGAGGACATCTCTACACACGGGAGGACATCTCTACACATGGGAGGACATCTCTACACACGGGAGGACATCTCTACAAACAGGAGGACATCTCTACACACACGAGGACATCTCTACACACGGGAGGACATCTCTACACACGGGAGGACATCTCTACAAATGGGAGGACATCTCTACATACAAGGACATCTCTACACACGGTAGGACCTCTCTACACACAGGAGGACATCTCTACACACGAGAGGACATCTCTACACACGGGAGGACATCTCTACACACGGGAGGACATCTCTACAAACAGGAGGACATCTCTACACACGGGAGGACATCTCTACACACGGGAGGACATCTCTACAAACAGGAGGACATCTCTACACACGGGAGGACATCTCTACACACGGGGGGACATCTCTACACACGGGAGGACATCTCTACACACACGAGGACATCTCTACACACACGAGGACATCTCTACACACGGGAGGACATCTCTACACATGGGAGGACATCTCTACACACGGGAGGACATCTCTACAAACAGGAGGACATCTCTACACACACGAGGACATCTCTACACACGGGAGGACATCTCTACACACGGGAGGACATCTCTACACATGGGAGGACATCTCTACACACGGGAGGACATCTCTACAAACAGGAGGACATCTCTACACACACGAGGACATCTCTACACACGGGAGGACATCTCTACACACGGGAGGATATCTCTACACACGGGAGGACATCTCTACACACGGGAGGACATCTCTACAAACAGCAGGACATCTCTATACACGGGAGGACATCTCTACACATGGGAGGACATCTCTACACGCGGGAGGACAGCTCTACACACACGAGGACATCTCTACACATGGGAGGACATCTCTACACACGGGAGGACATCTCTACACACGGGAGGAAATCTCTACACACGGGAGGACATCTCTACACACGGGAGGACATCTCTACACACACGAGGACATCTCTACACACGGGAGGACCTCGCTACACACGGGAGGACTTCTCTACACATGGGAGGACATCTCTACACACGAGGACATCTCTACACACGGGAGAACATCTCTACACACGGGAGGACATCTCCACACAAGGGAGGACATCTCTACACACACGAGGACATGTCTACACACGGTAGGACTTCTCTACACACGGGAGGACATCTCTACACACGGGAGGATATCTCTACACACGGGAGGACATCTCTACACACGGGAGGACATCTCTACACACACGAGGACATCTCTACACACGGGAGGACATCTCTACACACATGAAGACATCTCTACACACGGGAGGACATCTCTACACACGGGAGGACATCTCTACACACACGAGGACATCTCTACACACGGGAGGACATCTCTACACACGGGAGGACATCTCTACACACAGGAGGACATCTCTACACACGGGAGGACATCTCTACACACGGGAGGACATCTCTACACACGGGAGGACTTCTCTACAAACAGGAGGACATCTCTACACACGGGAGGACATCTCTACACACGGGAGGACATCTGTACACACGGGAGGACATCTCTACAAACAGGAGGACATCTCTACACACACGAGGACATCTCTACACACATGAAGACATCTCTACACACATGAGGACATCTCTACACACAGGAGGACATCTCTACACACGGGAGGACATCTCTACACACACGAGGACATCTCTACACACGGGAGGACATCTCTACACACGGGAGGACATCTCTACACACGGGAGGACATCTCTACACACGGGAGGACATCTCTACACACGGGAGGACTTCTCTACAAACAGGAGGACATCTCTACACACGAGAGGACATCTCTACACAAAGGAGGACATCTCTACACACACGAGGACATCTCTACACACACGAGGACATCTCTACACACGGGAGGACATCTCTACACACGGGAGGACATCTGTACACACGGGAGGACATCTCTACAAACAGGAGGACATCTCTACACACACGAGGACATCTCTACACACATGAAGACATCTCTACACACATGAGGACATCTCTACACACAGGAGGACATCTCTACACACGGGAGGACTTCTCTACACACGGGAGGACATCTCTACACACACGAGGACATCTCTACACACGGGAGGACATCTCTACACACGGGAGGACATCTCTACACACGGGAGGACTTCTCTACAAACAGGAGGACATCTCTACACACGAGAGGACATCTCTACACAAAGGAGGACATCTCTACACACACGAGGACATCTCTACACACACGAGGACATCTCTACACACGGGAGGACATCTCTACACATGGGAGGACTTCTCTACAAACAGGAGGACATCTCTACACACGAGAGGACATCTCTACACAAAGGAGGACATCTCTACACACACGAGGACATCTCTACACACACGAGGACATCTCTACACACGGGAGGACATCTCTACACACGGGAGGACATCTCTACACATGGGAGGACATCTCTACACACAAGGACATCTCTACACACGGGAGGACATCTCTACACACACGAGGACATCTCTACACACGGGAGGACATCTCTACACATGGGAGGACATCTCTACACACGGGAGGACATCTCTACAAACAGGAGGACATCTCTACACACACGAGGACATCTCTACACACGGGAGGACATCTCTACAAACAGGAGGACATCTCTACACACGGGAGGACATCTCTACACACGGGAGGACATCTCTACAAACAGGAGGACATCTCTACAAACAGGAGGACATCTCTACACACGGGAGGACATCTCTACACACGGGGGGACATCTCTACACACGGGAGGACATCTCTACACACACGAGGACATCTCTACACACACGAGGACATCTCTACACACGGGAGGACATCTCTACACATGGGAGGACATCTCTACACACGGGAGGACATCTCTACAAACAGGAGGACATCTCTACACACACGAGGACATCTCTACACACGGGAGGACATCTCTACACACGGGAGGACATCTCTACAAACAGGAGGACATCTCTACACACGGGAGGACATCTCTACACACGGGAGGACATCTCTACACACGGGAGGATATCTCTACACACGGGAGGACATCTCTACACACGGGAGGACATCTCTACAAACAGCAGGACATCTCTATACACGGGAGGACATCTCTACACATGGGAGGACATCTCTACACGCGGGAGGACAGCTCTACACACACGAGGACATCTCTACACATGGGAGGACATCTCTACACACGGGAGGACATCTCTACACACGGGAGGAAATCTCTACACACGGGAGGACATCTCTACACACGGGAGGACATCTCTACACACACGAGGACATCTCTACACACGGGAGGACCTCGCTACACACGGGAGGACTTCTCTACACATGGGAGGACATCTCTACACACGAGGACATCTCTACACACGGGAGAACATCTCTACACACGGGAGGACATCTCCACACAAGGGAGGACATCTCTACACACACGAGGACATGTCTACACACGGTAGGACTTCTCTACACACGGGAGGACATCTCTACACACGGGAGGATATCTCTACACACGGGAGGACATCTCTACACACGGGAGGACATCTCTACACACACGAGGACATCTCTACACACGGGAGGACATCTCTACACACATGAAGACATCTCTACACACGGGAGGACATCTCTACACACGGGAGGACATCTCTACACACACGAGGACATCTCTACACACGGGAGGACATCTCTACACACGGGAGGACATCTCTACACACAGGAGGACATCTCTACACACGGGAGGACATCTCTACACACGGGAGGACATCTCTACACACGGGAGGACTTCTCTACAAACAGGAGGACATCTCTACACACGAGAGGACATCTCTACACAAAGGAGGACATCTCTACACACACGAGGACATCTCTACACACACGAGGACATCTCTACACACGGGAGGACATCTCTACACACGGGAGGACATCTGTACACACGGGAGGACATCTCTACAAACAGGAGGACATCTCTACACACACGAGGACATCTCTACACACATGAAGACATCTCTACACACATGAGGACATCTCTACACACAGGAGGACATCTCTACACACGGGAGGACATCTCTACACACACGAGGACATCTCTACACACGGGAGGACATCTCTACACACGGGAGGACATCTCTACACACAGGAGGACATCTCTACACACGGGAGGACATCTCTACACACGGGAGGACATCTCTACACACGGGAGGACTTCTCTACAAACAGGAGGACATCTCTACACACGAGAGGACATCTCTACACAAAGGAGGACATCTCTACACACACGAGGACATCTCTACACACACGAGGACATCTCTACACACGGGAGGACATCTCTACACACGGGAGGACATCTGTACACACGGGAGGACATCTCTACAAACAGGAGGACATCTCTACACACACGAGGACATCTCTACACACATGAAGACATCTCTACACACATGAGGACATCTCTACACACAGGAGGACATCTCTACACACGGGAGGACTTCTCTACACACGGGAGGACATCTCTACACACACGAGGACATCTCTACACACGGGAGGACATCTCTACACACGGGAGGACTTCTCTACAAACAGGAGGACATCTCTACACACGAGAGGACATCTCTACACAAAGGAGGACATCTCTACACACACGAGGACATCTCTACACACACGAGGACATCTCTACACACGGGAGGACATCTCTACACACGGGAGGACTTCTCTACAAACAGGAGGACATCTCTACACACGAGAGGACATCTCTACACAAAGGAGGACATCTCTACACACACGAGGACATCTCTACACACACGAGGACATCTCTACACACGGGAGGACATCTCTACACACGGGAGGACATCTCTACACATGGGAGGACATCTCTACACACAAGGACATCTCTACACACGGGAGGACATCTCTACACACACGAGGACATCTCTACACACGGGAGGACATCTCTACACATGGGAGGACATCTCTACACACGGGAGGACATCTCTACAAACAGGAGGACATCTCTACACACACGAGGACATCTCTACACACGGGAGGACATCTCTACAAACAGGAGGACATCTCTACACACGGGAGGACATCTCTACACACAGGAGGACATCTCTACACACGGGAGGACATCTCTACACACGGGAGGATATCTCTACACACGGGAGGACATCTCTACACACGGGGGGACATCTCTACACACGGGAGGACATCTCTACACACAGGAGGACATCTCTACACACGGGAGGACATCTCTACACACGGGATGACATCTCTACACACGGGAGGACCTCGCTACACACGGGAGGACATCTCTACACACGGGAGGACATCTCTACACACGGGAGGACTTCTCTACAAACAGGAGGACATCTCTACACACGAGCGGACATCTCTCCACACGGGAGGACATCTCTACACACACGAGGACATCTCTACACACACGAGGACATCTCTACACACGGGAGGACATCTCTACACACGGGATGACATCTCTACACACGGGCGGACCTCGCTACACACGGGAGGACATCTCTACACACGGGAGGACATCTCTACACACGGGAGGACATCTCTACACACGGGAGGACATCTCTACACATGGGAGGACATCTCTACAAACAGGAGGACATCTCTACACACGAGAGGACATCTCTACACACAGGAGGACATCTCTACACACGGGAGGACATCTCTACAAACAGCAGGACATCTCTACACACAGGAGGACATCTCTACACACGGGAAGACATCTCTACACACACGAGGACATCTCTACACACGGGAGGACATCTCTACACACGGGAGGACTTCTCTACACACGGGAGGACATCTCTACACACGGGAGGACATCTCTACACACACGAGGACATCTCTACACACGGGAGGACATCTCTACACACGGGAGGACATCTCTACACACGGGAGGACATCTCTACACACGGGAGGACATCTCTACACACGGGAGGACATCTCTACACAGGGGAGGACATCTCTACAAACAGGAGGACATCTCTACACACGAGAGGACATCTCTACACACGGGAGGACATCTCTATACACGGGAGGACATCTCTATACACGGGAGGACATCTCTACACATGGGAGGACCTCTCTGTACACGGGGGCACCTCTCTGTACACGGGAGGACCTCATTCTACTTGAGTCTCACTGAGGAAGGCGTGTGTTGTAATGGCTAGGGACACACTGTGAAGGGCTGGAGGACGGTGTCTAACCTACTATGAACATGCCATGTTCTGGAGCCATATGGACTTCCTGGAGTCCTCCAATCCAGTCCTCCTCACAGACCTCTGCTCTTCCTTCCAGAGGTGCTGTATTCTTGCCCTGTCTCACACCGTGTTTCCTACCCCCTCCCTGACCAGTTCTCGTCCGGCAGTGCCATCCCTCCATTCTACCAGGCCTCATTGGGCAGTGCCCCCCACACCAGGCCTCGTCCAGCAGGGCCACCTCTCCAGCAGGCCTCGTGAAGCAGGGCCACCCCTCCACCAGGCCTCGTCCAGCAGGGCCACCCCTCCACTAAGCCTCATGCAGCAGGGCCAACCCTCCACCAGGCCTCGTCCAGCAGGGCCACCCCTCCATTCCAACAGGCCTCACCGGGCATGCCCCCTCACCAGGCCTCGTCTAGCAGGGCCACCCCTCCACCAGGCCTCGTCCAGCAGGGCCACCCCTCCACCAGGCCTCGTCCAGCAGGGCCACCCCTCCACCAGGCCACAGGACAACTGCAGCGCACCATCCTGGAAAGGAGACTCTTTCGTCTGCAGCTTTACCTCAACAGCTCCTCGGAGGTATAATTTCAGTCCACTCTCTAGGGTCAGAGCCTCTAACTCACATTCTAGACATTCTATTTCAATCGGCTTCCCAGAGTCCTGTGGATACAAAAGGCCACTAGTCAGGAAAGCCACCATCTGTCCAGTGACAGGAAGACCACAGAACCTCAGCCATGTACTCGGGGTTCAGGAAAGAGAACACAGATGCATAGCTCTTCTCACTGTTTCCAAAGGCTGCCATGGGAAAGCTAATTTGTTACTGTTGCTTTTACCTTTTCACTAGAGGGGGAAAGCTCATTAGTTGAAGTTTTCAATAATTAAAACAACTCTAATAGACTCCTTCTAGCCATGCAGCCAGTAGGTTTCCCTTTAATTCCTGCCTGTGGCCCTGGGCATCTGACAGCAAGGGCTGTGGAAATGGCCTGTGGTCCTTGGGCTCCTGGCCCTCCCCCCATGAGGGAAAGGCAGTGACGTCCTTCACTAAGGGCTCCTGGAGCAGACCTGGGGTCCAGCAACCGTGCGGGCCACCCAGAGCATTTATTCTGCTCCTCTGCTATCAGACCAGTTCCACTCTTGCTGTGACTCAGTGAGCTGTCCCGTTACAGGCAGCTTCGGAAGAGGAGTGCTGGCAGTTGTCAACAAAACCCTTTATCCTCCTTGCAACCAGCAATTTCAGTCACTGATTTTCTTTTTTTGGGGGGGGGTGACTCTCTTTTAAAATACCTTCATCAAAATATACATACATTATATAGAGAGATGGATGTATATATTACATGCAGCAAAATATGCTTTCTTTGTTTCTTCTGTTTCCTGCCTTATTATTTCTTCCTTTGCTGGTACTGGGACTTGAACTCAGGGCCTGGGCACTGTCTCCAGCCTCCCTTGACAGTCCCCTGACCCCCTGTCCAAGTGTCATTTGGTGGCTTTGGTGACAATGTTTTATTTTCGTGGACACTCAAGCACACCGTGGTCTCCCTCTGGTGGAGCACCCTGCCGTCTGTGCAGCTCCTGCAGACTCTGGAGGCCTGCTGACGTCCACCCCCATGGACACAGCTGGTGGCCAATGTGCACAGCAGGAAGGGGCTGCAGCCTTCAAGCCTCCATTGTGTCACCTCCCCTCCCCACCCCACGGCTCAGAGCCTCCCATGGCTTCCTAAGATACCGGCAGGACCACCTGAAGCCCTGGGCCTCCTTAACGCTTCTGGTGCAAGCTCTTGAACATCCTCTGGAGAGCAGTGTTTGTATATGTGAGCATCTTCCCAGATCTGACTGCATATGCTTGAAATGGCAGCAACAGAGAAGGGCAGCCGAGACAGCTAGACATACCAAAAAGCCAGAGGGCTGGGGGGATGGCTCAAGTGGTAGAGAGCCTGCCAGGCAAGCCTGAAGCCTTCAGTTCAAAGCCCCACACTGCAAGTAATAATCTTAAGCAATAAGCAGACGTTAAATAGGAATTCAGTGTCCGTTACCAAGGATAGACAGCAAGTGAGACGTTGCTTCCATGGAATCTGACACTGCCCCTAATGTGGGCTGGAGGAGCGAGTGGAGGCCGCATGGGCCAGGCTGGTGACGAGGCGGCACAGGAGGGGCAGACGGGCACCGTCAGACATCCCATCAGTGTGGCACACACACGCACGTGACCACACACAGCACACATGCAGACGGCTGGAGGGGCTCTGCTCATGCCCACATGTGGTATGCTCTGTCATTAAGCTACTTACTTTGCTCTCCATTTCCTTCAGATCTGAGATGCAGTCAGAGGCTACTTCCCGACATTTCAAGTTCAGGCAAAGATGAGCTAATTCAAAAAGCAAAAACATCCTGGAAAGAAACAACAAAAGGGCCCTGGCTGGGCAGGATTCGAGGAAGACGTCGGCATGGCTGTGCACACAGCCCACCTGTCTCTGCTCTGTCAGGACTTGGGAAGGAGCAACAAGTTGACATGAAATAGCAGTATAAGATGCGCTAACCAGCTGCCAGGACTGTCCCGCTGGCCGCCCTCCTTCTGTGACAGGCCTGGCTGCTGTCCACCCCTGTCACCCCGTGCCAGGTCCCCTCCCAGGTCCTCCAAGTGGTGAAGACCCCTCCCCGGGCGGGGCAGGGCCAGGATGCCGCCCTTCCCGGCATCTGTGCTGACGGCCGGCCAGGGGCAGGCAGCACGGGGAGGGACACCTTCTGCCTGGTCAGTGCTTGGATATCCGAGATGTCCAAACAGCCTTCAGTGGCAACGGGCAGGCTTATGCTAAATGTGTATCAAAGCACAAGGACCTGTGGTAGCCCATCAACTTGGAAAGGGAGCCAAGTTGTAGAGGAAACGACATTTGTTAAGATTCCTAAGAGGCTGTGAGGATGACTGGAGAGTGTGCCGTGCACAGACCAGACCAGTCTACTGGCACCATGCCTGGCCACTACGCTGTGGAGACTGTCCAGTAGCATCTGGCTTGAACACCCGCCAGAGGCCAAACTGCTCCACAGAAGAGCCTCCAGACAGCGGTACGGGACCCCCACGTGTAGTGCCATAGCACCCCTGAGGGAAGACCACAGAGCCCCCAGACAGTGCCTCGGGATCCCCACATGCAGGCCACGGGGCCTCAGACAGTGCCTCGGGATCCCCCCTGGGGAAAGGCGGGGCGGGGCGTCCACACAAAGGGGGGACGCATCACCCTTGTCCTGAGGCGGCACCACAGACCGGAGGGAGTATGCAGACGCCTCCAGAACATTCCGTCCAGCTACCACACAACGCCCGCTCTTGTCAGCATTCCTCTCTTCAGATCGCAGCCCGAGACTACACCAAGTCTGAGCATATACAAGGAGACGCAAGCAGCTACTTGTATACTATTAGATCATAATTAAATTATAGCTCAACAGCAAAAGATACTACAGAAAATATTCAAACACATGGAGACCAAACAATACACTGCCAAATGCCAGGCATGTAAGTAACTGAAACCATAAAAGGAAAAATCAAAAAGTGACCATGAAAACAGAAATTTTGAAAATACCATAAACTTGGAGAGATGAAAAGATAGTATTGAGAGAAAAATTATAGTCATCAATGCCTCCATTAAAAACAACAAAAAACAAGTTCTAAAAAGAGTTCTCAAATAGACAGACGTATAATGCACCTCAAATACCTGGAAAAACAGGAACAAACCAAACCCCAACTAGGAGATAGAAAGAACCTCAAAAATTAGGAAGTGAATGAGTGGAGACTGAAGAATATGTGAAGAATTAAACAAAAATTGATGATTTGATAAAATAAGATTGATAACCTTAGCTAATTGGACCGAAGATGGAGACTCAAATTAATAAAATTAGAGATGAAAAGGGAATATCACAACAAATTCCAAAGAAATCATGAGGAAACCCTACAGAAACATATCCTCACATAAAAAGAAATAGATATGTTCTTTTTCTGGTGACCCTGGGTCTGGGTGCTGTCCCTAGCCTTTTGTGTTCATACCTAATACCCTGCCATTGGAGCTACAGCTCCACTTCTGGCTTTTTATGATTCATTAAAGATGAAACTCTTATGGGCTTTTCTGCCCTGGCTGGCTATGAACCATGATCCTCAGATCTCAGCTTTCTGAGTTGTTAGGATTACAGGCATGAGCCATCAGCACCCGGACGATAAATTCTTAGATAGGGTTAATTGGTTAAAATTAAACTAAGAGGGGGGCTGGGAGTTTGGCCTAGTGGTAGAGTGCTTGCCTAGCATGCATGAAGCCCTGGGTTCAATTCCTCGGTACCACATACACAGAAAAAAGGCTAAAGTAGTTCTGTGCTTAAAGTGGTAGAGTGCTAGCCCTGAGCACAGAGAGCCTCAGAGACAGTGCCCAGGCCCTGAGTTCAAGCCCCAGGATTGGCAAAAAAAATAACCCAATTAATAAATGGGCAAGCAAACCAAACAGACAAGTCTCACAAGCAATACACAAATGACTAATCAATACATGACGATGTGTCCATCATCCTCAGCTACAAAGCAAATGCAATCCAAAATCACAGTAAGAGTCCATCTCACTCCAGTCAGAATGGCAACAGCATCTTCACTATCTCCATGCACGCGTCCCCGAGGGCCCCTGGGGTATGGAAATGACCGGGAGAGAATGTTGAGATCAAGAGACACTGTGCTGGATGGAAGTCCCCGGCAAAATATCCAAAAAGTAAGAAGAAAACAACAAACGCTGGCAGGGAGCAGGAACAAGGGCCGCTCATCCATGTTGGTAGACATGTGAACTGGTGTGTAAATCAGTCTTGGGTCTTCCTGACAGCCCCAGCGTGTAAGAGTCCTGCACACCTCTGTTCGCTGGGGCGCTGGTCACAGGAGCCCAACAGTAGAACCGGCTAAGACACTCCATGCAGGGGAAAGGACAAAGAAGACATGGTGCATGTACACCATGGGATACGACACTGCTACAAGGAAATAATGAACGCATGCCCTTTGCAGGAAAATGGATGCGACCAGAAGACGTCATACTGAGTGAGGCAAGACAAGCAAAGCTTTAAGCAGAATACATGTTTTTGTTCCTGGGTGGAAGGTGAATCTTAGAACACACATAAATTCATGAACATATATGCACATGCATTCTTATACAAAATTATTTATATGGATAAACAGAACATAAACTAAGGGAATGCTTAGGAGAGGAAAGGGGAAGGGAGAAAGAAAAAGGGTAAAAAAAACATTTGCGACACAATTCATATATCTACACACACACAGCATAAACCACCTCCAAGACAACTGCTGATCAGTCACAAGCATGGGGAGGGGGAGAAGCAGGGGGCTGGGGAGGGGGAGCAGGGGAGGGGGAGAAGCAGGGGGCTGGGGAGGGGGAGCAGGGGAGGGGGAGCAGCAGGGGGCTGGGGAGGGGGAGCAGGGGAGGGGGAGCAGCAGGGGGCTGGGGAGGGGGAGCAGGGGAGGGGGAGCAGCAGGGGGCTGGGGAGGGGGAGCAGGGGAGGGGAGAAGCAGGGGGCTGGGGAGGGGGAGCAGGGGAGGGGGAGAAGCAGGGGGCTGGGGAGGGGGAGCAGGGGAGGGGGAGCAGCAGGGGGCTGGGGAGGGGGAGCAGGGGAGGGGGAGCAGCAGGGGGCTGGGGAGGGGGAGCAGGGGAGGGGGAGCAGCAGGGGGCTGGGGAGGAGGAGCAGGGGAGGGGAGAAGCAGGGGGCTGGGGAGGGGGAGCAGGGGAGGGGGAGCAGCAGGGGGCTGGGGAGGGAGAGCAGGGGAGGGGGAGCAGCAGGGGTCTGGGGAGGGGGAGCAGGGGAGGGGGAGCAGCAGGGGTCTGGGGAGGGGGAGCAGGGGAGGGGGAGCAGCAGGGGGCTGGGGAGGGGGAGCAGGGGAGGGGGAGCAGCAGGGGGCTGGGGAGGGGGGGCAGGGGAGGGGCTGTTCTAGCAGGTGGATGGAGGAGGCTGAATGCTGTCTGAATGGATTGTTTGCGACTATGAAAAGAGAGCAGGGAAAGGTGCTGAAGCTGTCCTGGGACTGAGGGGAGATAGGCAGGGACAGCGTGAGGAGAAACCGAGTGGAATGCATTGTCAGCACGCAGGCATGCCATGGAGAATGGCAGCAGGCGGTCAATGCATGGGAACTGAAGGGCTCACATTTTTATTTTTTTTTATTGTTTGGGTCGTGGGGCTTGAACCTGGGTCTGGGTGTTGTCCCTGTGCTCCAGGCTACCACCCTATCCTGGAGCCACAGCGCCACTTCTGGTTTTCTGGTGACTTTGTAGTGCCCAGGCTGGCTTTGAACCGTGATCCTCTGATCACAGCCTCCTGAGGGGCGAGGAGTACAGATGTGAGCCACCGCGCCCTGCTGGTTGGTTTAAAATTTTAAGTATTTGTACAGGACTTTCAGTTCAACACATCAGTTCATGAGTGTGTTTTGATCAACATGGGCCTGAACGGCTCAAATCTTCACCCAGGAAACGCTCTTACACACCACTTGCACAATGGTCTACACCCTGCTCCACCAAAACCAAGTTAAAAGCAAGAAAAGAAACACACAAATCTGCCCACCCCATCCACAGTCTGCAGATCCGGCCTCTCCCCAGCAAGCTGCCATCCTCCGGAGGCCAGAAGCAAGCTTCCTGCCTGTGCGTTGTCAGTCCTGCAGCCCCTCGAACTTCCAGAAGGTTCCCCAAGACAGAACATTCCCAGGCCACCCGGCCTCGGAAGCCATGGAAAATGGCAGTAGACTTCCTTGCTCAATGGAGCCCGGCTCATCAGAGGCCTGTGTGAGGGAACCCGCTCAGCCACGGGGCTCCAGGACCCAGAACCCCGACCCTCACGTGTCCCTCTCTGCAGCCCAGAGACCTCCACAGTCTGGTGGCCTCCGGTGGTCAGGCCTCAACCCACACTGGGCTGCTCTGCTCCACCAGGACCAGGGCCAGGGTCCTGGGCAGCCAAATGAAGACACCAGACAGAGGCAGCAGCCACCACGCAGAAGCCCTGCTCTCTACTCTGGAGCTGGGTGCTAACCACACGGCCCCCAGCCACTGTCATGCAGCCCCAATCCAAGTGCCGCAGTCTGGCCGCGCACACACAGGCAGCGGTGTCTCACCAGCCCAGGCCCCGACACCCGGGGCCGCACTCAGCTGACGGCTCAGGCCGGCTCTTCTCCCGAGCCTCGGCCGCACTTGGCTGTCCCTGGCATGATCCTAGCTTGATTATCTCCCCCAGTCCCGTGGCCTCCTCCCTGCATGCTCCCTGAAGAGGACGCCGTCCCGGAGTCAGGCCCCCTGTCCCTCTCACGGCCTCATCTGAAGAGCGCGCGCTCACTGGTGGCCCAGGGGAAGACGGAGTGACCACGCTCACACCACACCTGCCCAGGGCCCCAGACTCTAACCATCTCACACCTGAGGAGCACTCACAGCCGGTCAGGACATGAGGGAGGATTCTGAGGCCTCCCTGGTGATCAGAGAAAGGGAGAGGCCAGAGCAGAGGGTTTCTCAGCAGCACCACCACCCCTCAGGAAATGGGAAGAGACAAAGCATTCACTGGAGAAGGGCCTTCAACAGTGACAAGTCACCGGCCGGCTGCCGCACCCCCCATCCTCCAGCCATGGCCTCAAGTCACAGGCCCCGTTCCCCCGCCCAGTCCTGTCCCCGCTGTCCCACACCATAGGCTCTAGAGACACTCAAGGACTTGAGAATGCTGGTGTGCAGAAGCTAAACATGAAGCCCCCTAATGGTGCCCTCCAACAGTGCCAACCTCAGGACACCCCGGGAGAAGGGCGCCCACCTGCAGCCAGGGGGCCGCCTCACGCCTGCTGTGCTTTCTGCTTTCTGGGAGGTCAAGTGCACTTACTTTTCTTCCTTCCTTGCTGGCAAGCGCTGGTGATCATAGAGACTTAAGTTTTTATAGGTTCTTCTCAGGTTTTCATTGACGTCTTCTGGAATTTCATTTCTAGCCAGTTTGCTAGAATTAAGTCAAACAGTCAGATTTGCTAACATTACTCTGTGGAAAATGAAATCTGTGCGTCTGCTCCCACAGAAGAGCTTCTTTCCCAGCTCCCTTCAGTTTCCCAGCTCAAGGTCTTTTCTCCTCTCCCTCAGCCTCCACACTGTGGCCTCCCCTCTCCCTCAGCCTCCACACTGTGGCCTCCATGGTCACTGGAGTCCCCTTACCCGCTCCTCACAAACAAATGTTGACCTCCACCTTGCTGATACCCTTTGGTCCTGGCAGGACTGCGACAGGCCGCAGCCAGGCTCTGCCTTCAGGGAGATTTGGCCCACTCTCGACCCCCACCTCAAGCAAGTGTGCTGGATTTGTGCAGCCCTTGGTCTGCCTTGAGCCTGACCTGGCTCATCCAGGCTTCTTGCCCCAGGGACACTCTTTCTGCTGCAGGCCTCGCTGGACTCTCCATGGTCAGTGGGAGGCAGAGCAAGTAGAGTGGCTTCAAAGCCACTACAGTGTCCCCACAGCTGCAAGCTGCCCAGGGGAGGCCACAGTCACTTACGCCTTCAGGGTGTTAATGCAGAAGGAGACAGACAGGTTAATGGAGCCTTTCATTTCTTCCTTCAACTGGAGCTCGTCCATTAGCTCATGACGAACCTGGTGCAGAACAAGCTGAGTATAGATTTGGATCCAAACAAGGAGTTAGAGACTTAGCTTTGCATCTCGGCTTTATTATTTTACTCCTCCTATAAAATTAATATTTGTAATGAAGGCATATCCCTTCACTGAGCTTTACTTTCAGATCAGGTAAATGTTCTCGGGGCTCACTCCTGTAGAAATTGTAACATTACATGTTTCCTGTGATCCTGTGACCAAAGAAGTGTGTGGCAGTGGTGGGCAGGGCCCGTGTGGCATGGTGTTAGCAGTGCCTTTCCTTTCCCTGGTGTGTGCGGGCGTTTGTGGGCTGGTGGCTCGCGTGGCTTTCTGCACAGCCCCATCTCACCATGAGGGAGAAGATCTGCCGGTATTTGTGCGGCACGCTGGCCTTGATGAAAGGCGCCGCTGTGGTGCAGAACGTGGCGGCCTCCTCCATTCTCCCAGCCTCCAGGTAGCACTCCAGAAGCTCCCTGGCAACAGGAAGATGTGAGCACCAACCCACCCAGAAGCTTCCCATGGCAGGCGCCAACCCGAGTCCCATGCAGGCACAACGTGTTCCACACACGTTAGAAAGAGCCTCGAGGACCACGCAACAGACCGCTCCCGGCAAGGCCAGCAGGGGGGGAAAGGCAGATGCCACCTGCAGCTACAGGGAAGGGGTGTCACTCGTGTCCTAATGACGAGGGACACTCCAAAGGGTGTTTGGAAAAAAACATATTTTTCTCTGTAGCTACTTCACTTACAGGCTCTCCAAACAGCCACGAGCCCACAATCTCTGGGTGGATTTTTTTCAGCGTGCAGTCTGCTTCGCCTGGCATCGCCTGGCTCCCTGGCCTGCACAGACAGCTCTCCTTCCAGGCCTGTCCTCAGTGGCCAGGCCAACACTGATGGTCTCTCTGTGTGGGTGGCTTCTCGGGGCTGGATTCTCAGCTCCACTCCACTCGGGCACGCAGGGGCCTGAGGTTGTCTGTGGCTTAGCTATTTGCTCAAGTGCCCACTCTGCTAAGAATTCACTGCACTAAGATTATGGAACCATAATTCCTTGGATTGGAGACTGGACATGCCTCTCTCGTCAGTAGAAGAGCCACAGTGAGAGGAAACCACCACCTCTGCACCTCTGACCAGACACCATGAGTACACATCGGGGGGCACACAACCTGGCCGTGCAAAACTGCAGTCCAGGGCCACAGAGAGAAGGGGGTCTGTCGCCTGAGGGGCAAGGGAAGGGACCCCACTTACAGCATCAGCTCGGCTCGCCACTCCGTGTCTTCTTCCTCCGTCTGATTTAACACACTGACAATCTGCGAGAGGCTGGGGATCACTAAGTGGTGATATCCCGGCTTGAGGAACGGCCTCACCATGTGCCAGTACAGCACGGATGCATTGAACACCAGGAAGTAATACCTGCAGGCAGGAGCCACGTCAGGATCCGGAGCAGGCCCCGGGGGCTCTGGCTTCCCTGTCCTGGCCGGGAGAAAGAGCGGGTGCCTCCCACAGCCAAGAGAGGCCGCCGGGTCCCGTCTCAAGGACTTCGCCCACCCTGCATGCGCAGCAGGAGGCCTGCCCTGGCCTGTGCTGTGCCTGTGGTGATGACCCTGCATGGCCCCCAAGGCTGGACTGGGCCATTCTCATTCATGCTGCAAAGCTGTGAGCCAGGGAGGGAAGGCAGGGAAGGACCACACACTGGCTGCTGTGGAAGGTGGAGCTGAGTGGATGGAGTTGGGCAGAGCTGCTCCTCCCCCTGGGTTCAGGTACCTCATGTCCTGCCCAATGCCTGGCACCACGCTCCTCTTGGTCCCCAGTTAGCCCTCCTCCCAGATGCCCTCGGGGCCTGCTCTCAGGCTCCTGTCCCAGGGTCCACTACAGGCTCCTTTGCAAACCCCTGTTGCCCTCCGGGCCTGGCTCAGGACAGGGTCCAGCCCTGGGGGAAGCCTGTGGGGCCAGGGAAGCCCATCACAGGCCAGCTGTGGGCACCAGAAGAATGCAGGAGGTCCCTCACCCCACATGCCACATCCATTCCAGTTTAGATACAGGCTTAACAGTGTCAAGGCTGCCATGTTTCTGGAGAAGAAAACATTCACCTAATGGACACCTATGCTGTACTTTCAGCAAGACACCTTTGCAGAGACAGGAGCCCTTGGCCCAGGGCAATCGGCAGTCCACTTGGAGAAATACTTTTAGTTGTATTTATGTATTTATTTATTTATTGGCTTCAGTCTTAAGGCTTGAACTCAGGGCCTAGGCCCTGTCCTTCGGCATTTTCACTTCAGGCTGGTGCTCTGTCAGCTAGAATCACAGCTCTGTTTCTGGGTTTTGGGGTGGTTAAAGCTGTAGATAGCCATTTTCCTAGACTGGCTTTAAACTGATCCTCAGATCTCAGCCTCCTGACTAGCTAGGGTGACAGAGCTGAGCCACCAGGGCCTGAGATGCTGACCTTGAGAGGCTGGGAGTGAGGGGCCCAGGGGACCGGCCATGGAGAAGACAATGGGGCACACCATCTACAAATCCCAAACCATCACCCACACAGGAAGGCGTGGCTCCATGGGCACGTGTGACACCACGGTCAGGTCCCACACTAATGAGACACCCCTGTGTAGCCGGGCACGGTGGCTCACGCCTGTCATCTTACCTACTCAGGAGGCTGAGATCTCAGGGTCTCGGTTCAAAGCCAGCCAGGACACGAAAGTCCATGTGACTCTTATCTCCAATTAACCACCAGAAAACCAGAAGTGGCGCTGTGGTTCAAGTGGTAGAGCAATAGCCCTGAGCTGAAGAGCTCAGGGACAGTGCCCAGGCCCAGAGTTCAAGCCCCACGACCACCACCAACAACAACAAAAAAGACACCCCTGTGATCCAACACCCTTGAAAGCACAAAACCAAACCAAAAGGGGAACTGGACTTCCCAAGAAGATAAATCCACTGCTAAGGTTGGCATCACCCAGTCAGAGACAGACCCTCGCCAAGGCCTACCTGGGCTCTCCTTTTGCAAAGTTTATAGCCTTCATGTACTGAGTCACACAATTTTCAAACTGCTCCTAAAACAGAATAAAGAACACACAAGTCAAAGGGCCACTGCTGTCATTTCTGACACTCATACTGAAGACAGGGTGCTTACACACAGTGGGGCGGGGAGCCTGAGTGAGACCACAGCCCCAGCTATTGGCACCAGCCTTCCCCAGCTCCCTTTGCTCCCTCAGAACCAGTTGCAGGGACAGAGGACAGAAAGTCGCTGCAATTCAAGCCAGGCAGGTCTGCCCACCTATCTGTCACCCGCCAGGCAGTGACTGGAGTCACCGTGAATACACCTATCTGGCCACTTCACTCCATGCTGACACAATTCTAAGACCCCGCTACAAGACCGGAGTGGTGTGGAGGCTGCAGGAGGGATCCAGTTGCTCTCACCAGGTTGTCCACCGACTGTGGGGCACATAATTGGGCCCTGCACAGGTGTGCTCGGCCCAGAAACTGGGTGACAGGTCCCTTCACCTTGAAGTACATCTGGATGCAGTCCTCACTCACCTCTGGCCGCCCCATCTGCAAGACAGCACACAGAAAAGAGTTGAAAGGCACTCCAGATGGTGCCTCCCTTTCCCCACAGGGTCACCCACCCCTCCCCCACAGGGTCACCCCCCCCTTTCCTCACGGGGTCTCCCACGCACCCACCCCTACCTCCCTCATAGAGTAACACTCGCCACCTCACTGGCCTCTTCAGGTAGTCTCATGCAGGGACAGGGATGCCCTCAGGGCCCGCTGCCCTCCCAGCCTGGACCCTCCGCCAGTCACCTTAAAGGCCTGCTCTGCACACAGCACAAACAGGTCTGGGCTGAAGCTTTCTGAAGGGTCAAACTCAGACTTCCCTAGGTTGGCAGATTTGATCAGCTGGTAGGCTCGTTCCAGGGCCTCCCCATCTATCAGTGCGGGGAACCAAATGGGCAGAGGTGCAGGTGTCAGGCGAGAGCCTCCCCCAGGGGGCTTGGGGGAGCCGGGGGCCTGTCCCACCCAGCGGGGCCTGTCCCACCCAGCGGGGTCTGTCCCATCCAGGGGGACCTGGGGGAGCCCGGGGCCTGTCCCACCCAGCAGGGCCTGTCCCACCCAGGGGGGCCAGGTGGGGCCCGGGGCCTGTCCCACCCAGCAGGGCCTGTCCCACCCAGGGGGGCCGGGTGGAGCCCTGGGCTTGGCTGACCCAGGGGGTCTGGGGGAGCCCCGGGCTTGTCCTTGGACAAACGAATGGCTCCTAGCCACAGTGCAGCCCCAGTCCAGCCGTGGCAGCACAGGAGACTTCAGGTTCTCCGCGGCTGGGTTGGTCCAGCCCGCAAAGGGGGCTGCCATCGAGCTGGGGAGGGAGCCCCAGGCCTCTGCGGAGGCGGGCAGCAGGCCCAGGGTACCTTGGTAGCTTTCTGCACGGGCCAGCTGCTGTGTGATGACCAGGTCCATGGTGCCTCCGTCCAAGATCAGTCCACCGCTGCCCGGGACCAACGGCGGTTGCTTAGCGACGAGCGGGACGCAGACGGCCGGTGGGCGGGGCCCGCGGAGACCAGGGCGTGAACTGGCTGCAGCTGGCTCAGGAGGCCCCTGGCTAGGCTGCCTAGGACAGGGGACAGCGCTTCTCACGACCGCTTTATCCACACGCCCTCCATCCACGGTCCAGCCAGCTCCGCAAAGGAGTGGGTGCCACGCAGAAAACCACACTGGGCACTGCCTTAGGGCGCCCAGCACCCAGGCCTGGCTGTAATGGGACGTGGCTTGTGTGCGGCGCCGGGGAGGAGGAACCTGGGCTGTAAAGGGGCGTGGCCTGTGTGGGGAGGAGGCGCCTGGGCTGTAAAGGGGCGTGGCCTGTGTGGGGAGGAGGAGCCCGGGCTGTGAAGGGGCGTGGCCTGTGTGGGGAGGAGGAGCCCGGGCTGTGAAGGGGCGTGGCCTGTGTGGGGAGGAGGAGCCCGGGCTGTGAAGGGGCGTGGCCTGTGTGGGGAGGAGGAGCCCGGGCTGTGAAGGGGCGTGGCCTGTGTGGGGAGGAGGCGATGCCTGCAGGTTGTTTGTCCCTGGAACCTTTGGGATAGTTCAGGGCCGTCCGCTCTGGGGTTTGACAGCGCGGTGATCTCCCTGGCCATGGACGCGCTGTCGTTTCACGCCTTCCCTGTGTCCGTCCTGACCTCAGTTAGCGTCCCGTGTCCTCCCGCAGGGCTCTTGCACGCTTTCTCACGGTCGTTTCGACGTTCAGTCTTTGCTCCCGCGTAGGCGCGGTTTTCCTCCCTGCTCATCTCTCATCCCCGCAGCAGCAGCACTCAGCAGCAGCACTCGTTTCCCAGGCCGGCTTTCTCTTGGGCCCCGTGGCTGAAGCTGAGCAGTCACTCCGGGCTCCTTGAAGCCTAACGTTTCCGTAGGAGCTTTAGAATTGACTGTCCTCTCCTAATCGTATTCCAGCTGCCAGCGAGGGGAAAGAGAGGACACGGGCTCAACACCACAGGTAAGCCTGCTCCTCGAGGTGAGCTCCAAGAAATGGAGACCAGAGGCTTTTGAATTGTACCATGTCCAGGTACTTTTCCCCTTTCTTTTCTGTCCTGTGATTTATTCCCTGTGGTCGCCATTTTTTTTCCTATTTCTGTGCCCTTCGTCTTGTATATGAGTTTATATGATTTAGGAGAGGGAAGGGGAATCAGAAATGAGGGGACAAAGGGTGAGCCAGTGCCACGGTGACATTCACTGGACACTGCTGGGAAGGGGTGCCGGGCGGTGAAAAAGTGGGAGAAATCGAGGGAGGGGAAGCGCTGTTCAGAAAGAAATGCACTCATTACCTGACTTCCGTGACTGCAACCTTCTGTGCGTGACCTTTACAAGAAAATTTAAACTTAAAAGAAAACCCTCGGCTTTTCTACTCCTGTGAAAGTGACATTGCAATCCTGGTGGGGGTTTCATTGGCAATACAGTGATTTTCACAGTATTAACTGTACCCATGAGCATGAGAGATCTTTCCATCTCATACTTTCTTCCGTGTTTTTCAAGGTTTATCTGGTATTTAAACGGTAAATGAGCCAGTACTAAAACAAAAAGAAGTCTCACATGTGCATCATGAAAACACAAATGCCTAAATCTTTGGCACAGGCTTAAAATCATCCTGTTAACAGTGGCCTGATGGCCATGGACTCGGCAGGGGGGGCCTACTTAGTCCTTAGGTTGTAGAAGGTGGATAGCTGGCTTCTTGGGAGACAGGGGCCTGCAGCATGTTTCCTTTGTGCTTGCAATAAGCGCCCCTCCAGGTGGCTCTCACCTGCAATCCCAGCTACTCGGGAGGCAGACGTCTGAGGGTCACCGCTCAAAGCCAGTGGAGATGCAGAGGTCTGAGGATCACCCCTCAAAGCCAGTGGAGAGGCAGAGGTCTGAGGATCACCCCTCAAAGCCAGTGGAGACGCAGAGGTCTGAGGATCACCACTCAAAGCCCGTCGAGAGGCAGAGGTCTGAGGATCACTGCTCAAAGCCAGTGGAGAGGCAGAGGTCTGAGGATCACCACTCAAAGCCCGTCGAGAGGCAGAGGTCTGAGGATCACTGCTCAAAGCCAGTGGAGAGGCAGAGGTCTGAGGATCACCGCTCAAAGCCAGTCTGGGCAAGACTCCTATCTCCAGTTAACTGACTGAAAAGCCAGAAGTAGAACTGTGGCTAAGTCATAGAATGCTAGTCTCGAGCAAAAAGAAGCTCAGGGACAGTGCCCAGGCCTTGAGTTTATGCCCCAGGACTAGCACAAAAAATAAATAAACACATAATAAATAAATGCTTTCCCATGAAATGGCCTCTGGCTGCCTGAGTTTTGTTTTGACGAAACTGGTTTTGTGTGCACACTGGCTTCACTGACAGGATCTGCTGGCACATATGGCCATTCCCTGACAGAACTCAGGCCTCCCCCTTAGGCAGGAGCGTCCCCAGTGTGGTACCAGGGCCTACTCCCGGGTTTTGCATTTTCCCTGCAGGGTGTCTTTCACTTCCTCTGTTAGGTTTTTAATTGAGGCTTTTGTGAATGAGTTGTTTTCCCAGTTTCTTTCTCTGCCTGTTCAGTATTGATATAAAGAAAAACTGCTGGTTTTTTTCTATTAATATATTATACCCTACTACTTTGTTGTTGTAATGTTTATCAGACCTAAGTTTTTTAGTGGAAATTTTGGGGTCTTTTAATTAGAGATTCACGTTTTCTACAAATAATGTTTCATCTCTCCCTTCCCTATTTGTATCACATTTACTTATTTCTCTGGTTTTACTGCTCTGGCTAAGAAGTCAAACACCATATTAAATAAGAGTGGACACTCTGTCTTGTTCTTGAATTTAAATAATATGGCTTTAGTTACTCCTACTTCATGTGATTGGCTACAGGCTTATCATATGAAGCATGTACTATATGTTCAGTTATGTTCTTTATATTGCTAGCTTGAGCAGCCACTTTCTGATGAACCTGTAGAGATGACCCGTGCACATGACCTGTGGAGATGACCTGTGGGGATGACCTGTGGGAATGGGCTGTGGAGATGACCTGTGGAGATGACCTGTGGAGATGACCTGTGGAGATGACCGGTGGGAATGGGCTGTGGAGATGACCTGTGGGGATGACCTGTGGAGATGATGTGTGGAGATGACCTGTGGGGATGACCTGTGGGGATGACATGTGGAGATGACCTGTGGGGATGACCTGTGGGGATGACCTGTGGAGATGACCTGTGGGGATGACCTGTGGGGATGAACTGTGGGGATGACCTCTGGAGATGACCTGTGGCGATGACCTGTGAAGATGACCTGTGGAGATGACCTGTGGAGATGACCTGTGGAGATGACCTGTGGCGATGACCTGTGGAGATGACCTGTGGAGATGATCTGTGGAGATGACCTGTGGAGATGACCTGTGGGGATGACCTGTGGAGATGACCTGTGGGGATGACCTGTGGGGATGACCTGTGGAGATGACCTGTGGGGATGACCTGTGGGAATGACCTGTGGAGATGACCTGTGGGAGGACCTGTGGGGATGACCTGTGGGGATGACCTGTGGAGATGACCTGTGGAGATGACCTGAGGGGATGACCTGTGGGGATGACCTGTGGAGATGACCTGTGTTGATGACCTGAGGGGATGACCTGTGGGGATGACCTGTGGGATGACCTGTGGAGATGATCTGTGGGGATGACCTGTGGGGATGACCTGTGCAGATGACCTGTGGGGATGACCTGTGGAGATGACCTGTGGGGATGACCTGTGGAGATGACCTGTGGGGATGACCTGTGGGGATGACCTGTGGGGATGACCTGTGGAGATGACCTGTGAAGATGACCTGTGGGATGACCTGTGGAGATGACCTGTGGGGATGGGCTGTGGAGATGACCTGTGGGATGACCTGTGGGATGACCTGTGGAGATGACCTGTGGGGATGACCTGTGGGATGACCTGTGGGATGACCTGTGGGGATGACCTGTGGAGATGACCTGTGGGATGACCTGTGGAGATGATCTGTGGGGATGACCTGTGGGGATGACCTGTGCAGATGACCTGTGGGGATGACCTGTGGAGATGACCTGTGGAGATGACCTGTGGGGATGACCTGTGGAGATGACCTGTGGGGATGACCTGTGGGGATGACCTGTGGGGATGACCTGTGGAGATGACCTGTGAAGATGACCTGTGGGATGACCTGTGGAGATGACCTGTGGGGATGGGTTGTGGAGATGACCTGTGGGGATGACCTGTGGGGATGGGCTTTGGGGATGACCTGTGGGGATGACCTGTGGGGATGACCTGTGGAGATGACCTGTGGGGATGACCTGTGGAGATGACCTGTGGAGATGACCTGTGGTAATGATCTGTGGAGATGACCTGTGGGGATGACCTGTGGAGATGACCTGTGGAGATGACCTGTGGGGATGACCTGTGCGGATGACCTGTGGAGATGACCTGTGGGGATGACCTGTGAAGATCACCTGTGGGATGACCTGTGGGGATGACCTGTGGAGATGACCTGTGGGGATGACCTGTGAAGGTGACCTGTGGAGATGACCTGTGGGGATGACCTGTGGAGATGACATGTGGAGATGACCTGTGGAGATGACGTGTGGAGATGACCTGTGGGGATGACCTGTGGGGATGACCTGTGGAAATGACCTGTGGAGATGACCAGTGGGGATGACCTGTGGAGATGACCTGTGGAGATGACCTGTGGGGATGACCTGTGGAGATGACCTGTGGAGATGACCTGTGGGGATGACCTGTGGGGATGACCTGTGGGATGACCTGTGAAGATGACCTGTGGAGATGACCTGTGGGGATGACCTGTGGAGATGACCTGTGGGGATGACCTGTGGGGATGACCAGTGGGATGACCTGTGGAGATGGCCTGCGGGGATGACCTGTGGAGATGACCTGTGGGGATGACCTGTGGGGATGACCTGTGGGGATGACCTGTGCAGATGACCTGTGGAGATGACCTGTGGGGATGACCTGTGGAGATGACCTGTGGGGATGACCTGTGGGGATGACCTGTGGGATGACCTGTGGGATGACCTGTGAAGATGACCTGTGGAGATGACCTGTGAAGATGACCTGTGGAGATGACCTGTGGGGAACACCTGTGGTGATGACCTGTGGGGATGACCTGTGGAGATGACCTGTGGAGATGACCTGTGGGGATGACCTGTGGAGATGACCTGTGGAGATGACCTGTGGAGATGAACTGTGGAGATGATCTGTGGGGATGACCTGTGGGGATGACCTGTGGAGATGACCTGTGGAGATGACCTGTGGGGATGACCTGTGGGGATGACCTGTGGAGATGACCTGTAGGGATGACCTGTGGAGATGACCTGTGGGGATGACCTGTGGGGATGACCTGTGGAGATGACCTGTGGGGATGACCTGTGGGAATGACCTGTGGAGATGACCTGTGGGAGGACCTGTGGGGATGACCTGTGGGGATGACCTGTGGAGATGACCTGTGTTGATGACCTGAGGGGATGACCTGTGGGGATGACCTGTGGGATGACCTGTGGAGATGATCTGTGGGGATGACCTGTGGGGATGACCTGTGCAGATGACCTGTGGGGATGACCTGTGGAGATGACCTGTGGGGATGACCTGTGGAGATGACCTGTGGGGATGACCTGTGGGGATGACCTGTGGGGATGACCTGTGGAGATGACCTGTGAAGATGACCTGTGGGATGACCTGTGGAGATGACCTGTGGGGATGGGCTGTGGAGATGACCTGTGGGGATGACCTGTGGGGATGGGCTTTGGGGATGACCTGTGGGGATGACCTGTGGGGATGACCTGTGGAGATGACCTGTGGGGATGACCTGTGGAGATGACCTGTGGGGATGACCTGTGGGGATGACCTGTGAAGATGACCTGTGGAGATGACCTGTGGCGATGACCTGTGGAGATGACATGTGGAGATGACCTGTGGAGATGACCTGTGGGGATGACCTGTGGGGATGACCTGTGGAAATGACCTGTGGAGATGACCTGTGGGGATGACCTGTGGAGATGACCTGTGGAGATGACCTGTGGGGATGACCTGTGGAGATGACCTGTGGAGATGACCTGTGGGGATGACCTGTGGGGATGATCTGTGGGATGACCTGTGGGATGACCTGTGAAGATGACCTGTGGGGATGACCTGTGGGGATGACCTGTGGGGATGACCTGTGGGATGACCTGTGGAGATGGCCTGTGGGGATGACCTGTGGAGATGACCTGTGGGGATGACCTGTGGGGATGACCTGTGGGGATGACCTGTGCGGATGACCTGTGGAGATGACCTGTGGGGATGACCTGTGGAGATGACCTGTGGGGATGACCTGTGGGGATGACCTGTGGGATGACCTGTGAAGATGACCTGTGGAGATGACCTGTGAAGATGACCTGTGGAGATGACCTGTGGGGATGACCTGTGGAGATGACCTGTGGAGATGACCTGTGGGGATGACCTGTGGAGATGACCTGTGGGGATGACCTGTGGGGATGACCTGTGGAGATGATTGTGGAGATGACCTGTGGGGATGACCTGTGGAGATGACCTGTGGGGATGACCTGTGGGGATGACCTGTGGAGATGACCTGTGGGGATGACCTGTGGGGATGACCTGTGGGATGACCTGTGGAGATGGCCTGTGGGGATGACCTGTGGGGATGACCTGTGGGGATGACCTCTGGGATGACCTGTGGAGATGGCCTGTGGGGATGACCTGTGGAGATGACCTGTGGGGATGACCTGTGGGGATGACCTGTGGGGATGACCTGTGCGGATGACCTGTGGAGATGACCTGTGGGGATGACCTGTGGAGATGACCTGTGGAGATGACCTGTGGGGATGACCTGTGGAGATGACCTGTGGAGATGACCTGTGGGAATGACCTGTGGAGATGACCTGTGGGAGGACCTGTGGGGATGACCTGTGGGGATGACCTGTGGAGATGACCTGTGGAGATGACCTGTGGGGATGACCTGTGGGGATGACCTGTGGGATGACCTGTGGAGATGATCTGTGGGGATGACCTGTGGGGATGACCTGTGCAGATGACCTGTGGGGATGACCTGTGGAGATGACCTGTGGAGATGACCTGTGGGGATGACCTGTGGGGATGACCTGTGGGGATGACCTGTGGAGATGACCTGTGAAGATGACCTGTGGAGCTGACCTGTGGGGATGACCTGTGGAGATGACCTGTGAAGATGACCTGTGGAGATGACCTGTGAAGATGACCTGTGGGGATGACCTGTGGAGATGACCTGTGGAGATGACCTGTGGGGATGACCTGTGGGGATGACCTGTGGAGATGACCTGTGGGGATGACCTGTGGGGATGACCTGTGGAGATGACCTGTGGGGATGACCTGTGGGGATGACCTGTGGGGATGACCTGTGCGGATGACCTGTGGGGATGACCTATGGAGATGACCTGTGGAGATGACCTGTGGGGATGACCTGTGGGGATGACATGTGGGGATGACCTGTGGAGATGACCAGTGGAGATGACCTGTGAAGATGACCTGTGGAGATGACCTGTGGGATGACCTGTGGAGATGACCTGTGGGGATGGGCTTTGGGGATGACCTGTGGAGATGACCTGTGGGGATGACCTGTGGAGATGACCTGTGGGGATGGGCTTTGGGGATGACCTGTGGGGATAACCTGTGGGGATGACCTGTGGAGATGACCTGTGGGGATGACCTGTGGAGATGACCTGTGGAGATGACCTGTGGGGATGACCTGTGGAGATGACCTGTGGTAATGATCCGTGGACATGACCTGTGGGGATGACCTGTGGAGATGACCTGTGGAGATGACCTGTGGGGATGACCTGTGCGGATGGCCTGTGGAGATGACCTGTGGGGATGACCTGTGAAGATGACCTGTGGGATGACCTGTGGGGATGACCTGTGGAGATGACCTGTGGGGATGACCTGTGAAGATGACCTGTGGGGATGACCTGTGGGGATGACCTGTGGAGATGACCTGTGGAGATGACCTGTGGGGATGACCTGTGGGGATGACCTGTGGAGATGACCTGTAGGGATGACCTGTGGAGATGACCTGTGGGGATGACCTGTGGGGATGACCTGTGGAGATGACCTGTGGGGATGACCTGTGGGAATGACCTGTGGAGATGACCTGTGGGAGGACCTGTGGGGATGACCTGTGGGGATGACCTGTGGAGATGACCTGTGTTGATGACCTGAGGGGATGACCTGTGGGGATGACCTGTGGGATGACCTGTGGAGATGATCTGTGGGGATGACCTGTGGGGATGACCTGTGCAGATGACCTGTGGGGATGACCTGTGGAGATGACCTGTGGGGATGACCTGTGGAGATGACCTGTGGGGATGACCTGTGGGGATGACCTGTGGGGATGACCTGTGGAGATGACCTGTGAAGATGACCTGTGGGATGACCTGTGGAGATGACCTGTGGGGATGGGCTGTGGAGATGACCTGTGGGGATGACCTGTGGGGATGGGCTTTGGGGATGACCTGTGGGGATGACCTGTGGGGATGACCTGTGGAGATGACCTGTGGGGATGACCTGTGGAGATGACCTGTGGGGATGACCTGTGGGGATGACCTGTGAAGATGACCTGTGGAGATGACCTGTGGCGATGACCTGTGGAGATGACATGTGGAGATGACCTGTGGAGATGACCTGTGGGGATGACCTGTGGGGATGACCTGTGGAAATGACCTGTGGAGATGACCTGTGGGGATGACCTGTGGAGATGACCTGTGGAGATGACCTGTGGGGATGACCTGTGGAGATGACCTGTGGAGATGACCTGTGGGGATGACCTGTGGGGATGATCTGTGGGATGACCTGTGGGATGACCTGTGAAGATGACCTGTGGGGATGACCTGTGGGATGACCTGTGGAGATGGCCTGTGGGGATGACCTGTGGGGATGACCTGTGCGGATGACCTGTGGGGATGACCTGTGGGGATGACCTGTGCGGATGACCTGTGGAGATGACCTGTGGGGATGACCTGTGGAGATGACCTTTGGGGATGACCTGTGGGGATGACCTGTGGGATGACCTGTGGGATGACCTGTGAAGATGACCTGTGGAGATGACCTGTGAAGATGACCTGTGGAGATGACCTGTGGGGATGACCTGTGGAGATGACCTGTGGAGATGACCTGTGGGGATGACCTGTGGAGATGACCTGTGGGGATGACCTGTGGGGATGACCTGTGGAGATGATTGTGGAGATGACCTGTGGGGATGACCTGTGGAGATGACCTGTGGGGATGACCTGTGGGGATGACCTGTGGAGATGACCTGTGGAGATGACCTGTGGGGATGACCTGTGGGGATGACCTGTGGGATGACCTGTGGAGATGGCCTGTGGGGATGACCTGTGGGGATGACCTCTGGGATGACCTGTGGAGATGGCCTGTGGGGATGACCTGTGGAGATGACCTGTGGGGATGACCTGTGGGGATGACCTGTGGGGATGACCTGTGCGGATGACCTGTGGAGATGACCTGTGGGGATGACCTGTGGAGATGACCTGTGGAGATGACCTGTGGGGATGACCTGTGGAGATGACCTGTGGAGATGACCTGTGGGAATGACCTGTGGAGATGACCTGTGGGAGGACCTGTGGGGATGACCTGTGGGGATGACCTGTGGAGATGACCTGTGGAGATGACCTGTGGGGATGACCTGTGGGGATGACCTGTGGGATGACCTGTGGAGATGATCTGTGGGGATGACCTGTGGGGATGACCTGTGCAGATGACCTGTGGGGATGACCTGTGGAGATGACCTGTGGAGATGACCTGTGGGGATGACCTGTGGGGATGACCTGTGGGGATGACCTGTGGAGATGACCTGTGAAGATGACCTGTGGAGCTGACCTGTGGGGATGACTTGTGGAGATGACCTGTGAAGATGACCTGTGGAGATGACCTGTGAAGATGACCTGTGGGGATGACCTGTGGAGATGACCTGTGGAGATGACCTGTGGGGATGACCTGTGGGGATGACCTGTGGAGATGACCTGTGGGGATGACCTGTGGGGATGACCTGTGGAGATGACATGTGGGGATGACCTGTGGGGATGACCTGTGCGGATGACCTGTGGGGATGACCTATGGAGATGACCTGTGGAGATGACCTGTGGGGATGACCTGTGGGGATGACATGTGGGGATGACCTGTGGAGATGACCAGTGGAGATGACCTGTGAAGATGACCTGTGGAGATGACCTGTGGGATGACCTGTGGAGATGACCTGTGGGGATGGGCTTTGGGGATGACCTGTGGAGATGACCTGTGGGGATGACCTGTGGAGATGACCTGTGGGGATGGGCTTTGGGGATGACCTGTGGGGATAACCTGTGGGGATGACCTGTGGAGATGACCTGTGGGGATGACCTGTGGAGATGACCTGTGGGGATGACCTGTGGAGATGACCTATGGAGATGACCTGTGGGGATGACCTGTGGAGATGACCTGTGGTAATGATCCGTGGACATGACCTGTGGGGATGACCTGTGGAGATGACCTGTGGAGATGACCTGTGGGGATGACCTGTGCGGATGGCCTGTGGAGATGACCTGTGGGGATGACCTGTGAAGATGACCTGTGGGATGACCTGTGGGGATGACCTGTGGAGATGACCTGTGGGGATGACCTGTGAAGATGACCTGTGGAGATGACCTGTGGGGATGACCTGTGGAGATGACATGTGGAGATGACCTGTGGAGATGACCTGTGGAGATGACCTGCGGGGATGACCTGTGGGGATGACCTGTGGAGATGACCTGTGGAGATGACCTGTGAAGATGACCTGTGGGGATGACCTGTGGAGATGACCTGTGGGGATGACCTGTGGGGATGACCTGTGGGATGACCTGTGAAGATGACCTGTGGAGATGACCTGTGAAGATGACCTGTGGGGATGACCTGTGGAGATGACCTGTGGGATGACCTGTGGAGATGACCTGTGGAGATGACCTGTGAAGATGACCTTTGGGGATGACCTGTGAAGATGACCTGTGGAGATGACCTGTGGAGATGACCTGTGGAGATGACCTGTGGGATGATCTGTGGGGATGACCTGTGCAGATGACCTGTGAAGATGACCTGTGGGGATGACCTGTGCGGATGACCTGTGGAGATGACCTGTGGAGATGACCTGTGGGGATGACCTGTGGAGATGACCTGTGGAGATGACCTGTGGGGATGACCTGTGGAGATGACCTGTGGAGATGGCCTGTGGTGATGACCTGTGGAGATGACCTGTGGGGATGACCTGTGAAGATGACCTGTGGGATGACCTGTGGGGATGACCTGTGGAGATGACCTGTGGGGATGACCTGTGAAGATGACCTGTGGGGATGACCTGTGGGGATGACCTGTGGAGATGACCTGTGGAGATGACCTGTGGGGATGACCTGTGGGGATGACCTGTGGAGATGACCTGTAGGGATGACCTGTGGAGATGACCTGTGGGGATGACCTGTGGGGATGACCTGTGGAGATGACCTGTGGGGATGACCTGTGGGAATGACCTGTGGAGATGACCTGTGGGAGGACCTGTGGGGATGACCTGTGGGGATGACCTGTGGAGATGACCTGTGTTGATGACCTGAGGGGATGACCTGTGGGGATGACCTGTGGGATGACCTGTGGAGATGATCTGTGGGGATGACCTGTGGGGATGACCTGTGCAGATGACCTGTGGGGATGACCTGTGGAGATGACCTGTGGGGATGACCTGTGGAGATGACCTGTGGGGATGACCTGTGGGGATGACCTGTGGGGATGACCTGTGGAGATGACCTGTGAAGATGACCTGTGGGATGACCTGTGGAGATGACCTGTGGGGATGGGCTGTGGAGATGACCTGTGGGGATGACCTGTGGGGATGGGCTTTGGGGATGACCTGTGGGGATGACCTGTGGGGATGACCTGTGGAGATGACCTGTGGGGATGACCTGTGGAGATGACCTGTGGGGATGACCTGTGGGGATGACCTGTGAAGATGACCTGTGGAGATGACCTGTGGCGATGACCTGTGGAGATGACATGTGGAGATGACCTGTGGAGATGACCTGTGGGGATGACCTGTGGGGATGACCTGTGGAAATGACCTGTGGAGATGACCTGTGGGGATGACCTGTGGAGATGACCTGTGGAGATGACCTGTGGGGATGACCTGTGGAGATGACCTGTGGAGATGACCTGTGGGGATGACCTGTGGGGATGATCTGTGGGATGACCTGTGGGATGACCTGTGAAGATGACCTGTGGGGATGACCTGTGGGATGACCTGTGGAGATGGCCTGTGGGGATGACCTGTGGAGATGACCTGTGGGGATGACCTGTGGGGATGAGCTGTGGGGATGACCTGTGCGGATGACCTGTGGAGATGAACTGTGGGGATGACCTGTGGAGATGACCTGTGGGGATGACCTGTGGGGATGACCTGTGGGGATGACCTGTGGAGATGACCTGTGGAGATGACCTGTGGGGATGACCTGTGGGGATGACCTGTGGGATGACCTGTGGAGATGGCCTGTGGGGATGACCTGTGGGGATGACCTCTGGGATGACCTGTGGAGATGGCCTGTGGGGATGACCTGTGGAGATGACCTGTGGGGATGACCTGTGGGGATGACCTGTGGGGATGACCTGTGCGGATGACCTGTGGAGATGACCTGTGGGGATGACCTGTGGAGATGACCTGTGGAGATGACCTGTGGGGATGACCTGTGGAGATGACCTGTGGAGATGACCTGTGGGAATGACCTGTGGAGATGACCTGTGGGAGGACCTGTGGGGATGACCTGTGGGGATGACCTGTGGAGATGACCTGTGGAGATGACCTGTGGGGATGACCTGTGGGGATGACCTGTGGGATGACCTGTGGAGATGATCTGTGGGGATGACCTGTGGGGATGACCTGTGCAGATGACCTGTGGGGATGACCTGTGGAGATGACCTGTGGAGATGACCTGTGGGGATGACCTGTGGGGATGACCTGTGGGGATGACCTGTGGAGATGACCTGTGAAGATGACCTGTGGAGCTGACCTGTGGGGATGACTTGTGGAGATGACCTGTGAAGATGACCTGTGGAGATGACCTGTGAAGATGACCTGTGGGGATGACCTGTGGAGATGACCTGTGGAGATGACCTGTGGGGATGACCTGTGGGGATGACCTGTGGAGATGACCTGTGGGGATGACCTGTGGGGATGACCTGTGGAGATGACCTGTGGGGATGACCTGTGGGGATGACCTGTGGAGATGACCTGTGAAGATGACCTGTGGAGCTGACCTGTGGGGATGACTTGTGGAGATGACCTGTGAAGATGACCTGTGGAGATGACCTGTGGGGATGACCTGTGGGGATGACCTGTGGGGATGACCTGTGGAGATGACCTGTGGAGATGACCTGTGGGGATGACCTGTGGGGATGACCTGTGGGATGACCTGTGGAGATGGCCTGTGGGGATGACCTGTGGGGATGACCTCTGGGATGACCTGTGGAGATGGCCTGTGGGGATGACCTGTGGAGATGACCTGTGGGGATGACCTGTGGGGATGACCTGTGGGGATGACCTGTGCGGATGACCTGTGGAGATGACCTGTGGGGATGACCTGTGGAGATGACCTGTGGAGATGACCTGTGGGGATGACCTGTGGAGATGACCTGTGGAGATGACCTGTGGGAATGACCTGTGGAGATGACCTGTGGGAGGACCTGTGGGGATGACCTGTGGGGATGACCTGTGGAGATGACCTGTGGAGATGACCTGTGGGGATGACCTGTGGGGATGACCTGTGGGATGACCTGTGGAGATGATCTGTGGGGATGACCTGTGGGGATGACCTGTGCAGATGACCTGTGGGGATGACCTGTGGAGATGACCTGTGGAGATGACCTGTGGGGATGACCTGTGGGGATGACCTGTGGGGATGACCTGTGGAGATGACCTGTGAAGATGACCTGTGGAGCTGACCTGTGGGGATGACTTGTGGAGATGACCTGTGAAGATGACCTGTGGAGATGACCTGTGAAGATGACCTGTGGGGATGACCTGTGGAGATGACCTGTGGAGATGACCTGTGGGGATGACCTGTGGGGATGACCTGTGGAGATGACCTGTGGGGATGACCTGTGGGGATGACCTGTGGAGATGACCTGTGGGGATGACCTGTGGGGATGACCTGTGGGGATGACATGTGGGGATGACCTGTGGAGATGACCAGTGGAGATGACCTGTGAAGATGACCTGTGGAGATGACCTGTGGGATGACCTGTGGAGATGACCTGTGGGGATGGGCTTTGGGGATGACCTGTGGAGATGACCTGTGGGGATGACCTGTGGAGATGACCTGTGGGGATGACCTGTGGGGATGACATGTGGGGATGACCTGTGGAGATGACCAGTGGAGATGACCTGTGAAGATGACCTGTGGAGATGACCTGTGGGATGACCTGTGGAGATGACCTGTGGGGATGGGCTTTGGGGATGACCTGTGGAGATGACCTGTGGGGATGACCTGTGGAGATGACCTGTGGGGATGGGCTTTGGGGATGACCTGTGGGGATAACCTGTGGGGATGACCTGTGGAGATGACCTGTGGGGATGACCTGTGGAGATGACCTGTGGGGATGACCTGTGGAGATGACCTGTGGAGATGACCTGTGGGGATGACCTGTGGAGATGACCTGTGGTAATGATCCGTGGACATGACCTGTGGGGATGACCTGTGGAGATGACCTGTGGAGATGACCTGTGGGGATGACCTGTGCGGATGGCCTGTGGAGATGACCTGTGGGGATGACCTGTGAAGATGACCTGTGGGATGACCTGTGGGGATGACCTGTGGAGATGACCTGTGGGGATGACCTGTGAAGATGACCTGTGGAGATGACCTGTGGGGATGACCTGTGGAGATGACATGTGGAGATGACCTGTGGAGATGACCTGTGGAGATGACCTGCGGGGATGACCTGTGGGGATGACCTGTGGAGATGACCTGTGGAGATGACCTGTGAAGATGACCTGTGGGGATGACCTGTGGAGATGACCTGTGGGGATGACCTGTGGGGATGACCTGTGGGATGACCTGTGAAGATGACCTGTGGAGATGACCTGTGAAGATGACCTGTGGGGATGACCTGTGGAGATGACCTGTGGGATGACCTGTGGAGATGACCTGTGGAGATGACCTGTGAAGATGACCTTTGGGGATGACCTGTGAAGATGACCTGTGGAGATGACCTGTGGAGATGACCTGTGGAGATGACCTGTGGGATGATCTGTGGGGATGACCTGTGCAGATGACCTGTGAAGATGACCTGTGGGGATGACCTGTGCGGATGACCTGTGGAGATGACCTGTGGAGATGACCTGTGGGGATGACCTGTGGAGATGACCTGTGGAGATGACCTGTGGGGATGACCTGTGGAGATGACCTGTGGAGATGGCCTGTGGTGATGACCTGTGGAGATGACCTGTGGGGATGACCTGTGGGGATGACCTGTGCGGATGACCTGTGGAGATGACCTGTGGGGATGACCTGTGGGGATGACCTGTGAGGATGACCTGTGGAGATGACCTGTGGGGATGACCTGTGGAGATGACCTGTGGGGATGACCTGTGGAGATGACCTGTGCGGATGACCTCTGGGGATGACCTGTGGAGATGACATGTGGAGATGACCTGTGGGGATGACCTGTGGGGATGACCTGTGGGGATGACCTGTGGAGATAACCTGTGGGGATGACCTGTGGAGATGACCTGTGGGGATGACCTGTGGGGATGACCTGTGGAGATGACCTGTGGAGATGACCTGTGGGGATGGGCTGTGGAGATGACCTGTGGAGATGACCTGTGGGGATGACCTGTGGGGATGACCTGTGGAGATGACCTGTGGGGATGACCTGTGGATATGACCTGTGGAGATGACCTGTGGGGATGACCTGTGGGGATGACCTGTGGAGATGACCTGTGGGATGACCTATGGGGAGGACATGTGGAGATGACCTGTGGGGATGACCTGTGGAGATGACCTGTGGGATGACCTGTGAAGTTGACCTGTGGAGATGACCTGTGGAGATGACCTGTGGGGATGACCTGTGGAGATGACCTGTGGGATGACCTGTGAAGATGACCTGTGGTATGACCTGTGGAGATGACCTGTGGAGATGACCTGTGGAGATGACCTGTGGGGATGACCTGTGGAGATGACCTGTGGAGATGACCTGTGGGGATGGGCTGTGAAGATGACCTGTATAGATGACCTGTTGAGATGATCTGTGGGATTACCTGTGGAGATGACCTGTGGGGATGACCTGTGGGGATGACCTGTGGAGATGACCTGTGGGGATGACCTGTGGGATGACCTGTGAAGATGACCTGTGGAGATGACCTGTGGAGATGACCTGTGGGGATGACCTGTGGAGATGACCTGTGGAGATGACCTGTGGGGATGACCTGTATAGATGACCTGTTGAGATGATCTGTGGGATTACCTGTGGAGATCACCTGTGGGGATGACCTGTGGGGATGACCTGTGGAGATGACCTGTGGGGATGACCTGTTGAGATGACCTTTGGAGATGACCTGTGGAGATGACCTGTGGGGATGACCTGTGGGGAAGACCTGTGGGGATCACCTGTGGGGAAGACCTGTGGGGATGGGCTGTGGAGATGACCTGTGGGGATGACCTGTGGAGATGACCTGTGGGGATGACCAGTGGAGATGACCTGTGGAGATGACCTGTGGGGATGACCTGTGAAGATGACCTGTGGAGATGACCTGTGGAGATGATCTGTGGAGATGACCTGTATAGATGACCTGTGGAGATGACCTGTGCAGATGACCTGTGCAGATGACCTGTGGGGATGACCTGTCGAGATGACCTGTGGGGATGACCTGTGGAGATGACCTGTGGGGATGACCTGTGGAGATGACCTGTGGGGATGGGCTTTGGGGATGACCTGTGGGGATAACCTGTGGGGATGACCTGTGGAGATGACCTGTGGGGATGACCTGTGGAGATGACCTGTGGGGATGACCTGTGGAGATGACCTGTGGAGATGACCTGTGGGGATGACCTGTGGAGATGACCTGTGGTAATGATCCGTGGACATGACCTGTGGGGATGACCTGTGGAGATGACCTGTGGAGATGACCTGTGGGGATGACCTGTGCGGATGGCCTGTGGAGATGACCTGTGGGGATGACCTGTGAAGATGACCTGTGGGATGACCTGTGGGGATGACCTGTGGAGATGACCTGTGGGGATGACCTGTGAAGATGACCTGTGGAGATGACCTGTGGGGATGACCTGTGGAGATGACATGTGGAGATGACCTGTGGAGATGACCTGTGGAGATGACCTGCGGGGATGACCTGTGGGGATGACCTGTGGAGATGACCTGTGGAGATGACCTGTGAAGATGACCTGTGGGGATGACCTGTGGAGATGACCTGTGGGGATGACCTGTGGGGATGACCTGTGGGATGACCTGTGAAGATGACCTGTGGAGATGACCTGTGAAGATGACCTGTGGGGATGACCTGTGGAGATGACCTGTGGGATGACCTGTGGAGATGACCTGTGGAGATGACCTGTGAAGATGACCTTTGGGGATGACCTGTGAAGATGACCTGTGGAGATGACCTGTGGAGATGACCTGTGGAGATGACCTGTGGGATGATCTGTGGGGATGACCTGTGCAGATGACCTGTGAAGATGACCTGTGGGGATGACCTGTGCGGATGACCTGTGGAGATGACCTGTGGAGATGACCTGTGGGGATGACCTGTGGAGATGACCTGTGGAGATGACCTGTGGGGATGACCTGTGGAGATGACCTGTGGAGATGGCCTGTGGTGATGACCTGTGGAGATGACCTGTGGGGATGACCTGTGGGGATGACCTGTGCGGATGACCTGTGGAGATGACCTGTGGGGATGACCTGTGGGGATGACCTGTGAGGATGACCTGTGGAGATGACCTGTGGGGATGACCTGTGGAGATGACCTGTGGGGATGACCTGTGGAGATGACCTGTGCGGATGACCTCTGGGGATGACCTGTGGAGATGACATGTGGAGATGACCTGTGGGGATGACCTGTGGGGATGACCTGTGGGGATGACCTGTGGAGATGACCTGTGGGGATGACCTGTGGAGATGACCTGTGGGGATGACCTGTGGGGATGACCTGTGGAGATGACCTGTGGAGATGACCTGTGGGGATGGGCTGTGGAGATGACCTGTGGAGATGACCTGTGGGGATGACCTGTGGGGATGACCTGTGGAGATGACCTGTGGGGATGACCTGTGGATATGACCTGTGGAGATGACCTGTGGGGATGACCTGTGGGGATGACCTGTGGAGATGACCTGTGGGATGACCTATGGGGAGGACATGTGGAGATGACCTGTGGGGATGACCTGTGGAGATGACCTGTGGGATGACCTGTGAAGTTGACCTGTGGAGATGACCTGTGGAGATGACCTGTGGGGATGACCTGTGGAGATGACCTGTGGGATGACCTGTGAAGATGACCTGTGGTATGACCTGTGGAGATGACCTGTGGAGATGACCTGTGGAGATGACCTGTGGGGATGACCTGTGGAGATGACCTGTGGAGATGACCTGTGGGGATGGGCTGTGAAGATGACCTGTATAGATGACCTGTTGAGATGATCTGTGGGATTACCTGTGGAGATGACCTGTGGGGATGACCTGTGGGGATGACCTGTGGAGATGACCTGTGGGGATGACCTGTGGGATGACCTGTGAAGATGACCTGTGGAGATGACCTGTGGAGATGACCTGTGGGGATGACCTGTGGAGATGACCTGTGGAGATGACCTGTGGGGATGACCTGTATAGATGACCTGTTGAGATGATCTGTGGGATTACCTGTGGAGATCACCTGTGGGGATGACCTGTGGGGATGACCTGTGGAGATGACCTGTGGGGATGACCTGTTGAGATGACCTTTGGAGATGACCTGTGGAGATGACCTGTGGGGATGACCTGTGGGGAAGACCTGTGGGGATCACCTGTGGGGAAGACCTGTGGGGATGGGCTGTGGAGATGACCTGTGGGGATGACCTGTGGAGATGACCTGTGGGGATGACCAGTGGAGATGACCTGTGGAGATGACCTGTGGGGATGACCTGTGAAGATGACCTGTGGAGATGACCTGTGGAGATGATCTGTGGAGATGACCTGTATAGATGACCTGTGGAGATGACCTGTGCAGATGACCTGTGCAGATGACCTGTGGGGATGACCTGTCGAGATGACCTGTGGGGATGACCTGTGGAGATGACCTGTGGAGATGACCTGTGGGGATGATATGTGGAGATGATCTGTGGAGATGACCTGTCGAGATGACCTGTGGGGATGACCTGTGGAGATGATCTGTGGAGATGACCTGTGGAGATGACCTGTGGGGATGACCTGTGGAGATGACCTGTGGGGATGACCTGTGGAGATGACCTGTGGGGATTACCTGTGGGGATGACCTGTGGAGATGACCTGTGGAGATGACCTGTGGGGATGACCTGTGGGGATGACCTGTGAAGATGACCTGTGGGGATGACCTGTGGGGATGACCTGTGGATATGACCTGGGGAGATGACCTGTGGAGATGACCTGTGGGGATGGGCTGTGGAGATGACCTGTGGGGATGACCTGTGGAGATGATCTGTGGAGATGACCTGTGGGGATGACCTGGGGAGATGACCTGGGGAGATGACCTGTGGAGATGACCTGTGGGGATGACCTGTGGAGATGACCTGTGGAGATGACCTGTGGGGATGACCTGTGGAGATGACCTGTGGGGATGATCTGTGGGATTACCTGTGGAGATGACCTGTGGGGATGACCTGTGGGGATGACCTGTGGAGATGACCTGTGGAGATGACCTGTGGGGATGACCTGTGGAGATGACCTGTGGGGAGGACCTGTGGAGATGACCTGTGGGGATGACCTGTGGGGATGACCTGTGGAGATGACCTGTTGAGATGACCTGTGGAGATGACCTGTGGAGATGACCTGTGAAGATGACCTGTGGGGATGACCTGTGGGGATGACCTGTGGGGATGACCTGTGGAGATGACCTGTGGGGATGACCTGTGGAGATGATCTGTGGAGATGATCTGTGGGGATGACCTGTGGGGATGACCTGTGGAGATGACCTGTGGGGATGACCTGTTGGATGACCTGTGGGGATGAACTGTGGAGATGACCTGTGGAGATGACCTGTGGAGATGACCTGTGGGGATGACCTGTGGAGATGATCTGTGGAGATGATCTGTGGGGATGACCTGTGGGGATGACCTGTGGGGATGAACTGTGGAGATGACTTGTGGGGATGACCTGTGGGGATGACCTGTGGAGATGACCTGTGGAGATGACATGTGGGGATGACCTGTGGGGATGACCTGTGGAGATGACCTGTGGGGATGACCTGTGGAGATGATCTGTGGAGATGACCTGTGGGAATGACCTGTGGAGATGACCTGTGAAGATGACCTGTGGGGATGACCTGTGGGGATGACCTGTGGAGATGACCTGTGGGGATGACCTGTGGAGATGACCTGTGGAGATGACCTGTGGGGATGACCTGTGGGGATGACCTGTGGAGATGACCTGTGGGGATGTCCTGTGGAGATGACCTGTGGGGATGACCTGTGGAGATGACCTGTGGAGATGACCTGTGGGGATGACCTGTGGGGATGGGCTGTGGGGATGACATGTGGGGATGACCTGTGGAGATGTCCTGTGGAGATGATGTGTGGAGATGATGTGTGGAGATGATCTGTGCGGATGACCTGTGGAGATGATCTGTGCGGATGACCTGTGGGGATGACCTGTGGAGATGACCTGTGGGGATGACCTGTGGAGATGACCTGTGGGGATGATCTGTGGAGATGACCTGTGGGGATGACCTGTGGAGATGACTTGTTGAGATGACCTGTGGGGATGACCTGTGGAGATGACCTGTGGAGATGTCCTGTTGAGATGACCTGTGGGGATGACCTGTGGGGATGATCTGTGGGGATGACCTGTGGGGATGACCTGTGGGGATGACCTGTGGAGATGACCTGTGGGGATGACCTGAGGGGATGACCTGTGCAGATGACCTGTGGAGATGATCTGTGGAGATGACCTGTGGGGATGACCTGTGGGGATGACCTGTGGGGATGACCTGTGGAGATGACCTGTGGGGATGATCTGTGGAGATGATCTGTGGGGATGACCTGTGGGGATGACCTGTGGGGATGACCTGTGGAGATGACTTGTGGGGATGACCTGTGGAGATGACGTGTGGGGATGACCTGTGGTGATGACCTGTGGGGATGACCTGTGGCGATGACCTGTGGAGATGACCTGTGTGATGACCTGTGGGGATGACCTGTGGGGATGACCTGTGGAGATGACCTGTGGAGATGACCTGTGGGGATGACCTGTGGGGATGATCTGTGGGGATGATCTGTGGGGATGACCTGTGGAGATGACCTGTGGAGATGACCTGTGGGATGACCTGTGGAGATGACCTGTGGAGGTGACCTGTGGGGATGACCTGTATAGATGACCTGTGGAGATGATCTGTGGGGATGACCTGTGGGGATGACCTGTGGAGATGACCTGTGGAGATGACCTGTGGGGATGACCTGTGGAGATGACCTGTGGGGATGACCTGTGGAGATGACCTGTGGAGATGACCTGTGGGGATGACATGTGGAGATGACCTGTGGGGATGACCTGTATAGATGACCTGTTGAGATGACCTGTGGGATGACCTGTGGAGATGACCTGTGGGGATGACCTGTGGAGATGACCTGTGGGGATGACCTGTGGAGATGACCTGTGGAGATGACCTGTGGAGATGACCTATGGGGATGACCTGTGGGGATGACCTGTGGAGATGACCTGTGGGGATGACCTGTGGGGATGACCTGTGGAGATGACCTGTGGAGATGTCCTGTGGGGATGACCTGTGGGGATGACCTGTGGAGATGATCTGTGGAGATGACCTGTGGAGATGACCTGTGGGGATGACCTGTGGAGATTACCTGTGGGGATGACCTGTGGGGATGACATGTGGAGATGACTTGTGGGGATGGGCTGTGGGAATGACCTGTGGAGATGACCTGTGTTGATGACCTGTGGGGATGACCTGTGGGGATGACCTGTGGAGATTACCTGTGGTGATGACCTGTGGGGATGACCTGTGGGGATGACCTGTGGAGATGACCTGTGGAGATGACCTGTGGGGATGACCTGTGGGGATGATCTGTGGGGATGATCTGTGGGGATGACCTGTGGAGATGACCTGTGGAGATGACCTGTGGGATGACCTGTGGAGATGACCTGTGGAGGTGACCTGTGGGGATGACCTGTATAGATGACCTGTGGAGATGACCTGTGGGGATGACCTGTGGGGATGACCTGTGGAGATGACCTGTGGAGATGACCTGTGGGGATGACCTGTGGAGATGACCTGTGGAGATGACCTGTGGGGATGACCTGTGGAGATGACCTGTGGAGATGACCTGTGGGGATGACCTTTATAGATGACCTGTTGAGATGACCTGTGGGATGACCTGTGGAGATGACCTGTGGGGATGACCTGTGGAGATGACCTGTGGGGATGACATGTGGCGATGACCTGTGGAGATGACCTGTGGAGATGACCTGTGGAGATGACCTGTGGGGATGACCTGTGGAGATGACCTGTGGAGATGACCTGTGGGGATGACCTGTGGAGATGACCTGTGGAGATGACCTGTGGGGATGACCTGTGGGGATGACCTGTGGAGATGACCTGTGGAGATGACCTGGGATTTCCTGAGATGTCGCCAGAGCTGTCCAGCATGTCCAGAGGACCTCAGGCTGCACTTATCCAGGAAATGATGAAGATTTCCTTCTGTAGTATGGTGCCATGCACACATGGAAAAACAGCCTCTCAAGTCATTTTCAGTCCTGAATGCTGGGGTGGGAGTGTGGCCTAGTGGTCGAGTGCTTTCCTCGCATGCACGAAGACCTGGGATGGATTTTTCAGTTCCACATCCACAGGAAAGCTTGGAGTGGTTCCGTGGCTCAAATGGCAGAGCTCTAGTCTTGAGAGTGCAGGAGCACAGCGCTCAGGCCCTGAGCCCAAGCCCAGGACTGGCCAAAAAATCCGCTTTGCTTCAGCTTCTGGAGCAGTGCCCCAACCTGAAGCTAGATGCCAGCCCCCCCAGTGTAATCATCCATTCATTCACAAAACAGCTCTCAAGTGGGTCTCTCTTTATCCATGAAGATTCTCAGCGCCGTGTGATACAATATGTACTCTGTAAGGAAGTGTCTCCCAAACATTACAGTCAGAGTTTCTGAATCTGAGGCCACTAAATAGTAAAGCTCATTTTTCTGGTCATGCAGTGGTCATAAATACAACACTGTGACACAAGTTATTATTCTTGCCAAATGTGTTTCATTTTATCAAGGCCATTCCGGTCACCACCCCCCACGTTGCCTGCCTGAGGACTGAAAATGGAGGTTGTGGGGGGTTCCCATAGCCCCTGAGGTCCATGTCTTCTTCAAGAGCTTCCAAGCCACCCCTCCTGCTATCCCTCCCTGCTGTCCTTCCCTGCTGTCTCCCTGCTGTCCTCCTGCTGTCCTCCTGCTGTCCTCCCTGCTGTCCCTCCCTGCTGTCCCTCCCTGCTGTCCTCCTGCTGTCCTCCCTGCTGTCCTCCCTGCTGTCCCTCACCAACAGCAGGACCAAGGCAGAGGCCGCCCAGCACCCTGCCCTGGCTCCGTATCCTGCACGCGGGCAGCTTCAGTGGAGACCTGCTGGCTTTCCCTTGGCTGCCCCTCTCAGTCTTCTCCTCTAGATGTGGCCTGCACCTGCCCCAGGATGTCCCTGTCACCCTGCAGTCAGGCTCCACGCTGGGCTCCACGTCTGAAAGAAGAAAGTTGTTCAGCACTTGGGACACCACCTGTCTCCCTCGCCCACTGAGAAGGCTCCCGTTCCCTCCGAGGCCACGGGGTGTCCTACGGACGGCTTCTGTGGTGGCATCTGGAGGTAGCACTGGACCCCAGACTGAGATCCAGACTCACAGACCCCACCTCGCAGACCCGAGGGAGCCTACACTTCTCGGCCCTGAGCGCGGGCTGCCGGGGACAGGTGACAGTGCTGGTTTCAGGCCTATGGTAAGCACAGGAATGAAGCTGCTACACGAGCAGCCAGACAGCAAGGCTTTCCTCGTTGTGTTCATGGACAGAAAGGGGCTTAGCACTTTGCCCACACCTGACTCCCGCTCTTCTTCCTCCTGATTCAGTCCCTACGCCAAAGTATGCATCTTGATCATCTCTGCCGGTCTGCCTACCTTCTTGTCTGTACATTGGCCCACTTTTCTCGCTGCCTGTTTGTCTATATTTCTGCCTGCCCATCTGTCTATCTGCCCTCTGCCTCTCTGCCTGTTTGCCTGTCTGCCTGCCTGTCTGTCTATCTGTCTGCCTGTCTGCCTGTCTGCCTGCCATCCTGACTGCTCATCTGTCTGCAAGACAGTCTACTCATCTGTTTGCCTGCCTGCCTGCCTATCTGTCTCTCCATCTATCTGTCTGTCTGTGTGTCTGCCATCTGCCTGCCTGCCTTCCTGTCTGCCTGTTGGCCTGACTGTTCATCTGTCTGTCTGTCTGTCTGCCTGTCTGTTGAGGCTCCTGCACTTGGAGTTGTAGCAGTAGGATCTTATGCATCTAGCATTTTGCAAACGCCGTTGAACTCTGCCGATGATTTACGTGTCTACTGACAAGAACAAGTTGTGAGCGTCTTCACATCATGTGTACACAGGCTGCCGTCAGGCTCGTTGACTATTGCCAGTGTGATGAGAGACCAGCTTTCCTCTCGTAGTTCTAACGTGCATTTGTTTTATTAGGGCCTAATTTAGGCAGCTTAACTGCAGGTCTCAACTTCATGTCCTTTTGGTCAGCTGGCCGTCGTAGTTTCCACAAACTGGGGTTAGCCAGACCTTGGCAGTGTCAGCGGGATCTCTGTCACACACTGTGTGTGTTAAGGAGCACCACTTGGTGATTTGTATTTCAAGTGTATCTCATACTTTTGTTGCTGTTGTCCCTGATTTAGCTTATTTTCATTTTAACCAGAAGAATGTGTAAATCCTCAGGCTGCTTCTGTGCAGCGCCTAGAAACACTGCCTAGGCTCCGGCACGTGGTGCAGCCCGGCTTCCCCTCCCAGCACGCCAGCCTCCATGAGCCACACGGCCTCCGCAGTGCTCCCAGAGCTGTTTGGGTTGTTCCGACGTACAACGTGTCTCAGCATCTGCTGTGACAGGCCACTCTTCCCCGAAAGCCTGCATTACTGCATCTCTCAGGGCTCTGTTTGCACGTTTATTTCTATGTGAATATGGTCTAGTTTTTTAAAAATACAACACATAAAGCAGAAAGCATACTGTTGGCAGTGTCCCTGGGATTGTATTCAAGACGTAGATGACTTTAGAGAGACTGACACCTCTCAGATGTGCAGAGTGCCATCCAGACATGGTGTAATTTCCTTTTTAGTTTCCTCGTTTTTTCCGATTGATGATGCTGACTTGAAATTTGTGTCTCCATATCAACAAGTGAGCTTATCGATACGGATTGGCCTATTGGCCTCTAACACGAGGTGGGGGCTGAGACACTGTGCGTGGCACAGCATTCACAGTCTGAATTGGTCAGGACCTATGGAATTGGACTGCATCCTTCCACGGTTGCTTGGAGCAGGTGCATGGGTCTTTGTGTGCATGTTGAGGTATGTGTACATGTGCATGCCTGCATGTGTGTATGTGTGAGAAATGCATGCATGTGTCTATGTGTGGAAATGCATGCATGTGTCTATGTGTGGGAACATGCATGCATGTGTCTATGTGTGGGAACATGCATGCATGTGTCTATGTGTGGGAAATGCATGCATGTGTCTGTGTGTGGAAATGCATGCATGTGTCTGTGTGTGGAAATGTACGCATGTGTCTGTGTGTGGAAATGCACACATGTGTCTGTGTGTGGAAATGCACGTATGTGTCTATGTGTGGGAAATGCACGCATGTATCTATGTGTGAGAAATGCATGCATGTGTCTATGTGTGGGAACCTGCACGCATGTGTCTATGTGTGGGAACCTGCATGCATGTGTCTATGTGTGGGAAATGCACGCATGTGTCTATGTGTGGGAACCTGCATGCATGTGTCTATGTGTGGGAACCTGCATGCATGTGTCTATGTGTGGGAAATGCACACATATGTCTATGTGTGGGAACATGCACGCATGTGTCTATGTGTGGGAACATGCATGTGCTTATTTAGATGTGTGCACAGGTCTGCATATGTGGGTGCATGTGGACGCAGAATATGCTACAGCAACATGCCGTGAGTGACAACCATGGGAGAAGGCGCCTTCTGTGCCCTCATCCCTGCTTACATGAGTGACAGTCAACCATCCAAGAAGGCGTCTTCTGTGCCTCACCCCTGCATACACAAATGACAGTCAACCATCTGAGAAGGCGCCTTCTGTGCCCTCACCCCTGCATACACAAATGACAGTCCACCATCCGAGAAGGCGCCTTCTGTGCCCTCACCCCTGCATACACAAATGACAGTCCACCATCCGAGAAGGCGCCTTCTGTGCCCTCACCCCTGCTTACATGAGTGACAGTCAACCATCCGAGAAGGCGCCTTCTGTGCCCTCACCCCTGCATACACAAATGACAGTCCACCATCCGAGAAGGCGTCTTCTGTGCCCTCACCCCTGCTTACATGAGTGCCAGTCAACCATCCGAGAAGGCGCCTTCTGTGCCCTCACCCCTGCATACACAAATGACAGTCCACCATCCGAGAAGGCGCCTTCTGTGCCCTCACCCCTGCATACACAAATGACAGTCCACCATCCGAGAAGGCGCCTTCTGTGCCCCCACCCCTGCATACACAAATGACAGTCAACCATCCGAGAAGGCGCCTTCTGTGCCCCCACCCCTGCATACACAAATGACAGTCAACCATCCGAGAAGGCGCCTTCTGTGCCCTCACCCCTGCATACACAAATGACAGTCCACCATCCAAGAAGGCGCCTTCTGTGCCCTCACCCCTGCTTACATGAGTGACAGTCAACCATGGGAGAAGGCGTCTTCTGTGCCCTCACCCCTGCTTACATGAGTGACAGTCAACCATCCGAGAAGGCGCCTTCTGTGCCCTCACCCCTGCATACACAAATGACAGTCAACCATCCGAGAAGGCGTCTTCTGTGCCCTCACCCCTGCATAAATGCAGACTTTCCAGAGGACCCAGCTGCCAGGAGCACCTTCAAGGGACGCCTCAGCGCTTGTGAAAGCAAGGGAGCCACTGCCCGCCATGGGAGAAATTGTGTGAGCAGAAGCCAGTCTGCCCTCCACGCAGGCCCCTCGGGCGGTGGTTGCTTCACGTAAGCATCACCATTTTACGTGTAGCCACCCTCTGACACAGAGCTATTTTAATTAAGCCACATCCTGTCAATTTTTTCCTAGGGCTGGAGGTGTGGCTCAAGTGATAAGGCACCAGCTTCCTGTGTAGACCGGTGTGCTGGTTTCGGTTGATTGCTTGGGTCAACTTTCAGCCCCTCTCAAAGGAGCAGTTGCATAAGGCTGTGAGCCCAGGGTCGACAGAAGGAACGCTGGCAGCTGGGGCTTGCTTCCTGCCGTGACGGGCCCTTCTGCAGAGGGAAACCTTCCAAGATGGCTTGTCCAGGTCCTCTCCAGACCGCCTCAGTCTCTGCCCACCAGTACAGCCTCTCCGCACATCCCTCCTTATCAGGGCCTGATGGACAAGCCCTGGTGCTGCGGTTTGAGCGCTGTGTGTGTGTGTGTGTGTACACTTAGTCTTTTCTCTTGCTAATGTCTTTTATCAGTTTAATTTGCAGAATCCCAAGAAAGAGCCTCAGAGGAAAAGGTTTTTTTTCCTACCTGATTTTCTTATTTTCTATATCTCTTCCTGGTTAGATTTGCTAATTATTTCTATTTTATTGGTTTAAGAATCATCTTTTGGATTTGGATTTTTATTGTTTTTGATCCTGTCATTTTTCTCTTTTCTTTCTTTCTTCCTTTCTTCCTTTCTTTCTTTCTTTCTTTCTTTCTTTCTTTCTTTCTTTCTTTCTTTCTCTCTCTTTCTCTCTCTCTCTCTTTCTCTCTCTCTCTTTCTCTCTCTCTCTCTTTCTTTCTTTCTTTCTTTCTTTCTTTCTTTCTTTCTTTCTTTCTTTCTTTCTTTCATTCTTTCTTTCTTTCTTTCTCTTTTGTGCCTGGCCTGGGGCTAGAATTCAGGGCCGAGAGGCTATCCCCAAGCTTCTTTAGTTCAAGGCTAACACTCTACCACCTGCACAGCGCCACCCCCAGTTTTATTAGTAGATTTTACTGGAGATAAGAGTCATAGGTTTTGAACTTCAATCCTCAGATATCAGCATTGGGAGGATTACAGGCATGAGCCAGTATTGTCCAGATCATTTTCTATCTTCCAGATCCCTAATTCTTATTTAGTTCTCATTAAGCACCTGTGTGCTAGGCTGGGCTGGAGCCAGAGGTCTGCCTGCCTTACTGTTCTCATGTTCTGCCAGGCTGGGGGCTACGCTGCACCTGGCAGCAGCTGATGCTCAGGCGGCTGAAGTGCTTTCACGCCAAAGAGTGGCTGAAGGTCACGTGGCCAAGTCCTCTCCACTGTCCATGGCAGAAACTGGCAGGGGGGCTGTCGGCACTTGAGAGCTGGAACGTCACGGGGAAGAACTGATGGAATAACATGTGTGAGGTACAGGCTTGGCCCCCGATCCCCGGCCCCCGAACCCGACCCCCGACCCCCGGCCCCCAGCATGTTGCTCTGGTGTGCCCACAGATCGCAGTCTCTGCCAGGCTCCCGGAACCCCTGATGACGGTGATGATGATGATGGTGATGATGATGATGATGATGATGATGATGATGATGATGATGATGGTGATGATGATGATGATGATGGTGATGATGATGATGATGGTGATGATGATGATGATGATGATGGTGATGATGATGGTGATGGTGATGATGATGATGATGGTGATGATGATGATGATGATGATGATGATGATGATGGTGATGATGATGATGATGATGATGATGATGATGATGGTGATGATGATGATGATGGTGATGATGATGATGATGATGATGGTGATGATGATGATGATGATGATGGTGATGATGGTGATGATGATGATGATGATGATGATGGTGATGATGATGATGGTGATGATGGTGATGATGATGGTGATGATGGTGATGATGATGATGATGATGATGATGATGATGGTGATGGTGATGATGGTGATGGTGATGATGATGATGAT